>QANT01006723.1:0-62326 GCA_003254885.1 Purshia tridentata
TTCTTTCTCTTCAAAAAAAAAAATAATATATTATATTATTTTAATATTAAAATTTTAATAATAGAAATCGAAGATCTTGAGGTTCAAACTTAGGACCTTAAAGACTTAACACCGGCACCTTACCACCAAACTAAGTTGTTCTGTGAACTTGTTCTTCCAATATATATATTTATACACATTTTATCTACTCTAAACCCTAAATCCTAAACCTCCATTTATACCCCCGTACCCTAAACCCCCATTTATAACCCTTTACCCCATATATACCATATACCCTAAACTCTAAACTTTAAACCCCTATACCCTACACCCTTAATGCTAAACTCTAAACCCTATATCCTACCCTATACCATATACCATATACCTTATACCCTAAACCTTATAACTTATACTCTAAACCTTATACCCTACTCTAAACCATAATATTAGATCATATTAAATACCCTAAAGGCATAAAATATAAACCATAAACCCTAAGCCCTATACCTTACCTTACCTTACCATATACACAAATCTTAAACCCGATACCCTATGCCTTATGCCTTATGCCTTATGCCCTATACCCTAGACCCTACCCTATACCATGTACCTTATATTTCAAACTCTATAACCTAAATTCTATTAAATACCCTAAAGCTTACCTAAACCATAAAATCTATACCTAAATTCTATTAATTACTCTATACACTAAATTTATTATTAATTTCTCTATACACTAAATTTATTATTAATTTCCTATATTTAGTAATGTGTTGGATTAAGACATGTGCATGATCGTAATAATTATTTTATTTTTTAATATAGTTTTAAAAACCTTAAATTATATGTTATAGTTTATTTCCTTATTTTTAAGGTTTTTATTTTTGTTTTTATTAGTATCCAACGTATTAATACCATGTAGATAGCCACATAAGATGTATAAAATTATAATATAAAAATGTAATAAGTGTAGCATTGTTGATAAAAAAACACCAGGCATATTTTTGAGAACTTGATAAAATTTGAAATACAGTAATAACTAATGAATACAAAAGAAAATTGATGTTTATAATTTAAAACACAGTTGACAAAAAAGTAATCAACCTGATAAAACAAAGAAAAACTCATATACAAACGAAATTGTTTCCAATTCTGAGCCTCAATCAAACCAAACTAAACAAATATAAAAAAAATCATTTCCACAAAGAGCAATTGAGAATCACCGGTTAATATTTCGAATTTACTCATATTATTAACAATTCTTTATTGTGTTAAACAAACAATAAAGATTAAAACAAAACACAACAACAAACTCAAAGCTCATTGATTGACCAACCTAATAAAGACATACAATATAATTGAATCTATCTGTATAAAATAAAATCTTAGGTAAACCAATAACTTTTGTCAAGATTGATCATGAGTCAAAATCCCATAAAAGTAAGACCCACACATAAAAAATTGGTACATTAAAATTTTACACCTAATTGATTTAGATTTCTTGGTGAGATGATCATGTTGATCAAAATGAAAATAAAGAGAAAATCAAAAGTAGCCTAACCAGTTAGCCTAAACAAAACAATGTAAGACTAAATTCAATGTAAATGACTAGTTTTAGCCACGAGCAAAATAAACTCACCCAGCACAAAAAATAGATGACAATATAACATTAGTAGAAAGCAAAACAGACAAAAACAAACAAACAAAGAAAAAAATCCCAAAAACCCATATATAATTAAATCCATTTGTATAAAATATAGCAGAGAGTAAGGTAAATGAACAACTTTTTTTAAACTGAGCAAGCATAAAAAACCTACAAAAGCAAGAATTATACATAAAAAATTGGCACATAAAAATTATAAATTTATATCCAAATAGTGATTAGAATTGTTGGTGAGATGCTCATGCCAATCAAATGAACACAAAAACAAAATCAAAACAGGCTAACCATTTAGTTCAAAGAAAAAAAAGAGTTAAAACAATGCACAAATTAATACATTATATTAAAATTTTATTGAACAGAGACCTACCTTAAGCAACTTCAAGACAATGATCACCAAACCATCAAAATGACACCTGCAAATATTATGCACGTATAATAAATAAGAAGATTAGGTTTCTTAATACACAACATAAAAATAGAAAAAAAAATAAAAAACAAATACTCTTGTTTTTAAAAAGTGATTTTTCAACACCCAAAGCATTTAATATTCAAGCGTTTATATTAATCTTAATGATGTTTACCTTCTCAATAGGACATATAGAATCAACAACTTTAATTAAAATGTGCAAGATGGTTTTAACTATAATTGTAGAAGGTTATTGATGAGATGATTATGTCAATCAAAATGAACACAAAAAGAAAATCAAAGTAGTCTAAACAGTTAATCTAAAAAAAAACAATCTAAAACTGAACTCAATATAAACGACTGCATTTAGCCACCAACAAAACAAATACACCGAGTAGAAAAAACATATAATAATTAATATCAACACTAAACAAAACATACGAAAACAAATGAACAGAGAAAGAACCTCAGAAAACCTAATATAATTGAAATCCTCTATATAAAATAGAACACTGATCATGAGTAATAACACAAACGAAGAGAGAAAAAAAAAAGGTTTACAGGATTATATAACAACTCTTGACTGGCTCCCTAAAGCCAAATTGCTGGATTTGTTTGAAAGGAGATATCTGCACTCAGTCGTTGTAATAGCTTTTTTGTATACCATTTGTATAGTTACATTTATGATTTATCTTTCTTTGCTTTGAGTTCATATTTCTTTGCTATTATTAATATTGTGGCATTTTAATTGCAGCTAAAATGAAGATATAATGCAATTTATTTTTCAATGGGTTTAATTGAGGAAGTGCAGCATAACATTCATACATCACTAATATTATTTACATGTTATATTCTATGTTAGTGATTGTATGTTTTCATTGAGCTTCAATTTAATAAATTTTGCGTGTTAAGGTTTATGTCTCGACTGAGCTGTTAGTTTGGGCTCACCCCCTCTTAGACTTTGTAGGTCCGACCCTTGAAGATCCAAACCCGTAGTGGGAGTAAGTAGCAAGGCATAATCTGTAAATAAGCTTGAACTAAGTTAATGTTTGTTTCTGTTTGCTGAAGATTTGTAAGACTTAAGTACTGAGATAAGTTGTGCGATGTAAATTAAGCTTGAATCGGTTTTTTTGTGAATTAAAAGTGGGAATTTTTATCTTAGTTTATTTACTTATTTTCTTGTCATATTCTAGTTATAGAAGCTAATTCTATAATTAGAATGTGATTCACACCTTAATCAGGGATTAGTTCTTAATCTCGGGTTGGGGCGTGACAATCAAATTCCAGTTGGGTTGATGATATGTAAACAACTGGAGGAAATCAATGGAGTTTATTTCCATATCAGCAATAATTTTAAGCAAACAGGTACAAAGACCTTACTTTAATAAATAATAGCTTGGTATTCTGAGTTTATAGTTAAAACAATCTAAAGTGCTGGATTTGTTTGAATCTAAATATAGTTTTAGCATCTAAAACTTCAATGTGCTTTTTTTTTTTTTTTTAATATTTCATCTTCCTAAGTACAAATTGAATTGTTCACTTAAAGCAAATAATTTTATTGTACAATTGAAATCTAAATATTCTATTTGAACTATCTCAGCATTTTCTTCAAGTGTACGTCGGGACTATAACTTACGCTATTGTTCATGTTCTAAATTCCTACTGTGACAGCTCTTGGAATCTTTTAATTCCTTCTCATTAGAAGCATCTTGATGTGGTTCTGTTTTACAGTTTATGGTTACTGGCCTTAGTGCAGCTGTAATGGATAAAGCTAGAAGAAAGCCTCTAAATTTGGTAAATTAGTGCACAATAGTCTTAATTTTGAGAATTTTCTGAGACATATTTATATTCATATGTGGAAGGTTTAAATTTTCCCATTTTACTTTAGACTTTTGCATTTGGTGAGATGATCATGGTAATCAAAATAAAAACAAAAAGAAAATCAAAGTATCCTAGACGAAAACAAATGAAAAAAAAATCTCAGAAATGTCAATATAATTGAATTCATTTGTATAAAACAGAGCAGAGAATAAGATAAATCAATAATATTTTTTAAAATTGATCATGAGTAAAAAATCCACAAAAGCAAGAATCACACATAAAAAATTGGCACATAAACATTAAATTCATACCTAAATAGTGCTTAGATTTGAGATGATCATGCCAATCCAAATGAACACAAAAAAAAAATTAATGCAGCCTGACCAATTAACCACCAACAAAATAAGTTCACCAAGTAAATAAAACGGATAACAATAGCAACTTAGAGCAAAACAGATGAACACAAACGAAAGAGAAAATGGTTATTTTACTATCGTAAAGCCATTTTTTGATAGCCAAATGTTATTTTGGGTGCGTGAATAGTATTTTTTGGGTATCAGTTTTACTATAGTGCTGATACTCATATTTGGACATCAAAATTTTGTATCTAATTAAGTTATGCCTACTGTGGATTAAGTGACTTATAATTTAAAATTTATAACTTAAATATTTATGAAAATTATACCATTAGTTATATTTAAAAAAAAAATCTTTAATTTAAGGTCAATATTGACTATATTTGAATATTTTATTTGTTTGCCTAAATTAAAAATATATATTATCACTTAAAAACGATAAACAAAACATAATTTATTTTATTTCACAAAAAACACACAAAGAACACATAACGGAAACCACACAAATAAAACAATTAAAGTCTTTCAGGCATTCAAACATTTGGTGGATTTCCTTCTCGAATCCAGATGTGCTTAATGAGATTGGCTTTCAGGGATGCATTTTCATTTCTTGACTGGACCAATCTCCTTCGAGCAAGCAGCTCTGGTAATGGGAGTGCCTCACCTCTGATTTCACATGGTTTTACAGAATCATATTCTTGTTTTGCCCTCCTAGTGCTGGCCACTACATCTATTGGTTCATCGTTACAATCATCTTCAAGACTCTCATTTTTCACAATCATATTGTGCAATATGATGCATGCTTTCATGATATACACGAGCTTGTGTTTTTCCTACACACGGGCTGGTTATTTTATAATTTGCCACCTAGCTTTTAGAATTCCAAACGCCCTCTTCACATCCTTTCGGTAGCCCTCTTGTCGCCTTGAAAACAACCTATGCGGTCGAGATATTAGACTTCGCAAATTAGTAATCAGAGTTACCCATTGAGGGTAGATCCCATCTGCAAGATAGTATGGGAGTCTGTATTCCATACCATTCACAGTGAATTTGACACAGTGGTTTTGACCAAGAATCTCAAGATCAAATAGATGCGAAGAGTCGAGCATCGTGATGTCATTATTGGATCCAGGAAATCCAAAGTTGGCATGCCATATCCACGTGTCATATGAGGCTACGGCTTCAAGAATAACAGTTGGGGCATGGTAATGCCCACGATAATAAGCTTGCTTGGCCATTGGGCAAGCTTGCCAAACACAATGCATGCAATCCAAGCTACCAATCATACCTGGGAATCCACGTTGGTTTCCTTTTTGAAAAAGCTTTCTCATATCGGTCATAGTAGGTCGGCTGAGATACTCATTGGTGTAGATATCGCAGACGGCCTTGCAGAATTTTTGGAATGATGTTCGTACGGTGGTTTGGCTTATTGTCAGCACCTCTGAGACCATATCAAAAGGAATGCCATATGTCATTACCCTCAAGGCTGCCGTTACCTTTTTCTGTGATGTGCAGCCCATTCTACTTAGTGCATCAAGTCGTGATAGGAAATATTCATCTTCTCTGCAAACATCTTTGAGGATTCTATTGAATAGAGGTAGGTGCATGCGGTATCGTCTGCGGAAGGTCACAGTGTCCTCCAAAGGGGCAGGGATGAAGTAGTTCTCCATCAGACGTTCGTGGCCGGCTTCCCTATTCCGATGTGTGTAACAGCGATTTGAAAAAATACCACCATGCCTTGGACGTGGGTGGGTGTCTCCATGAGCACATGCCCCACAAGCTCCCTCCCTTTATCTTCCCTTTTATATTCAGATGCTGAAAAAGAGGATGATGAAAACACGTATTGAGGCCACATGCTTGTATATATGAATTCAGATATGATCCTGAAAATGAAGTGTGTGTGTAAAGAGTAGGATATTAAAAGGGTTTTTATAAAGAATTCATATGAATGCTAGATAAGGATTGAATGGTCCACATTCATTTGCTTTATAATGGTGTAGTCTTGTAAAACAGCTAGTCTGACATGCATTAATGGTCTCATATGCATTTGTCTTATTAACTGTTGTACGAATAAAGATTCATCATTGATCATATCATAATAATGGTAGGAATTCAATAATGGTACGAATAAAGGTAGGAATCCAATGGATTAATTTTTTATTCAAATACTTGAAATTCAAACATAGTTATAGTTAACTAAAAATACAAAAATGCAAACATATTTCAAAGCTAATACATAATCTGAGAAAACAAAATTCAAAGTAGGTATCTTAATTATTAAGAGGATACCCATGGTGTGATTGATTGAAATTGGAAAGATTAGGACACTAGTCCTTGTGAGAGCTTTGGCTATCTTGCATCTCATACCTAGCCTCAATGGCAGCTTGTTTACGTTCCTAATACCTCTGTTGCATCGGATTCATGGTAGAGAGGTTTTGGCTCATAATAAATTGCTCTTCTTAGTCTTGTAGCCTCTTGAGTCTCTCCCTCTCTCTTGCTTCTCTAGCACGCTGTTTGTCAAGCCTACTTTGAATCAAAATTTGTGTGTTGTTATTGTACTCGTCAAGCCTTTCACCCGTCACATCCTGGTGAGATTCAGCTTCCTTCGCCTGTTTAGAACGATTTCATCCTTGTGGCCTCTGCCTACAGGGACCCATTGGCTGAAATGGGGGTGGGTCGTGGTTTGCACTAAGTGAAATGCTAGGACCGGCATTGTCACTCTCAGGAGTAGCTTGATCATTGGTGCTCACCTTGGGTGTATTTAGTCGTGGCACCGTGTTTGCCGCCGCTTTCTTTTAAATCATCCCAAACATGTAGAAAATCAAACTTCTTCCCGGTCTTATCCTTAAAAGACGTAAGTGCATTTGCAAACTACAAATATGATATTAAATAAATATGCAAATTTAATAAAAAACAATCAAATAAACATACAATTAAATAAAATGAGGCAAAACTATTATAACTAACCACTTTACTGTCATTGCTACCACTTTGGCTCATTTGTTCAACCTCCATAAACAAAGTGTAGAACTTCGTGCAAGCCCAACCTATGAGCATCCATCTTGATTTTGTACTGCCAATGGTACGAACAGTGTAGCCTCCCATGTTACAAATGAAAAGTTGAAAAATCTCCTCCAAAAGCACCTCTTGTCTTTGTTTGGCACTAAAACATGAGTCTGGACACCTTTCTTGCCGAGTCTTCAGTAGGGCTTGATCTTCATTTTCTGACCAAGAAGTTCCCCTAGTTCTCACCATGATAAAAACTAAATTTTTTGTGTGAATTTGGTGTCAAAGTTTTGTGTTTGTGAGGAAACATTGTGATAGTGGGTGATATATATATATATATATATAGAAGTTTGGAGAATATAGCCGTTAGAAATTTTGTGGGATTTTAAAAAAAATTTCTGGTACTTTTTTTGATTTTTTCATATTTTTAAAATTGATTTNAAAAAAAAAAAACTTCCCGGGCAGATCTGGGCCGTTGGTTTCCAACGGCCTATTAATCCAAGTCGCAGATTTCAAAATATTGGAGCCCAGATTCCCAACGCATCAAAGCCGTTCATCAGCCCAACGGT
Source organism: Purshia tridentata (assembly GCA_003254885.1). NCBI lineage: Eukaryota > Viridiplantae > Streptophyta > Magnoliopsida > Rosales > Rosaceae > Purshia > Purshia tridentata. Next base: position 7,801 of record QANT01006723.1, read on the forward strand.
CAGCTTATCCATGCCGTCCGTGCCTCACACGCGAGCCAGGCGCGCGCCAGCCGACATGTCCTCCACGCGCGGGACCCACTGCAGGCGCAATCAGTCAGCTGCAGCACCTTTCTCTCTCCTCCTTTTTCGTTTCTCTCGTCAGCTGCTGCTGTCAGTTGATGTGGGCCCAGGCTGGTGTGGGTTTTTTTCAAGTGGGCCACGTTTTTGGCTTTTGGGTTTTGTTGATACCCACATTTCACTATCAGTATGGGTTTTAATCCAATTTGACATTTAATTTCCGGCCCATAGTGGCAGAAAAAGGCCGAACTGAAAGCCAAAATGCCTTTTGGCTTTCACTATCCGGCAGCATAGTGGAAGGCCTAAAGTCCCTCAAAGGCTCAACCTTACATCACATCTCGTTAATCAAATCATAATTAGTAATTAGCTCCATGGATGAATCAGGATCATATTTTAGCCGGTGATATAAGTTTTATAACAGTGGATGGGTGGGTGAGTGAATGTTGATAATATTTAATGGCCGTATGCTATATGTTACATTTTTAATTAACTGATGTTAAAGTCAAATTTATTTATTTTTTCACAGTTGCATACCATCTGGTCGTCCAATATTAGAATTGAGGATTGTATTTAACTTTTTGGGTATCTGCTTAAGTAGGATGCATGTGTGCCAATTAGTTTTTTCTTTCCTATCTTCTTTTTTTAAATTAAAAAAATATTATTTAAATTTTTTGAAATATATATAGATCTTGTTATTATTCTTTAGGATCAACTTTTAGACATTAAAAGAGACTTAAATAAACAGTGAGTTTAGCTTTTAAATAAAGCGAGTGATGGAAGCGCATGCGGACCCATTAATAAAGCTTTCTTTGACTCCACGCCTGCCTCATACTATCATAGATTCATACCAAACGCAAAAGCTTGTTTACATATTCTGTGGACTCCTTGTTTACTTCATTTTAGGGACATCGCTTGTCGATTCGTGAGAACAAGTCCAGCCCAGGCACCACAACTGCAAAGACGACACAACTTTCTTTATCTTTATTTCTTAATTTTTGGGTCATACATCCCAACAATTTAAAATTTAAAATTGCTTTCAAATACATTCATAGCAATTTCAGTCACACCATGTAAGTTAACAATAAAGAATTTCAATACATATATATATAGGAATAGAACAATATTTTTGGGTCAGCAATATGCTAATGTGTAGTGTTGGACCTTAAAGTCGAATTTTCTACTAAATATAAGAAACTTAATGTATGAGAGAACATATTTAATTGTTCGATTTAATAGGATTATTAAATTAATAATTTATTAAAATAAATTAAACTTTTAAATGAGTTTTCCCTCTACCTTAAAATGAATCACTTGAATATGAGTTAGTTGAATTTTATTTTTTATCTCAATAATCATTAAACTAGGCAGGTTTTTAGACTCAACTTTTTTCTCTCAAGCCCTAATATACTATCTATACCCAACTATTTATTGAAAATATAAAACTTACTCACGATACCCGACAAATATTACTAAACTATCCTTATTACAACTTAAACCAACAAATCTAACAATTTAATGGGCCCTAACCAAGCCCAAAAGTTTATTGGGCCTTAAAACTTCACCTCTACCTCAAACTTATCGGATCATCCTAAGTCTTGCATTTCCAAGTCCTCTCCTACTCCTAGACTATGTATGAGCCTCGGGGATAAAAAATATAAAAAAAGACTCTGTAAGGGACTCAGTTCATAGAGATACAACCAAGGAAACGGATCATTAACTTGGTACGAATCAAGCTGTGCTATTTTCCTCTAACTAATTTTATTTTATTTTTTCCCAATTTGCTTGTAAAAATTATTTATTGAGTTTATTGGGAATTAAAATACTTGAAATTCCGCAACTGTTGTGGCCATTGACTACTAAATTACTAATATTGAACTTAAATGTGATTAGGGCCTCCTCTTGATCTGGGTTTGAGTTTTGTTAATTATTTATTATTTAAGGTTTTCTCTTCTCAAACCATGAAAACGATTTCCTTGAGAAAACAGAGGGGAGGGTGATACAGACAATTTATGTCGTCTGGATAGCAATTCTGGTCTCACAGTCAAAGTTTCTCTCCTCCTTCCGTGCCATAAACTCATAAAGATAAAAAAGGTATGTGGGTTTTGCTAGGTTTAGTTATTCTATTTTAATAAACTTGGTGCAGGAGCTGTTCTGGAATCTGGAGTAGAGTGCTTTGGGGATATCTCAGAAATCAATTTTCCTTTTAGCCTAGGTGTTTTAGGGTTTTGGGTTATTCTTGAAACTGAATTTTACAAAATAAAAAGATTTTTTTTTTTTTTTTTTTTGTGTGCTCCACTTTCTCTATAGTTTGACTTCAGTTTCTGTTGGCACTTCCTTTATGGATTAAGTGGTTTTGACTAAAAATGCTGGCCCTTCAAAACCCTAGTCTTGAATCAAGATATGAACCGTAGCAGATTGAAGACAAAGCTACCAAACAAAGAGGAGAATACAGATACCATGAAGAGAATTCGTATTACATTCGTTGATCCTTATGCCACTGCTTCTTCGAGTGAAGATGACGTTAAGGAGAATCGATCAGTGCTTAATAAGCGCGTTGTTAAGGAGATTTTGGTTGTGGGTACACAATGTGAATCCTCTGCAGAGAATTTATCCCATTGCAATACCAATGGATGTGGTAATAGTATGGACCTTCATGATAATAACAAAACTCGAAGATCTTCTGTGTATAAGGGAGTAAGGCGTAGAAAATGGGGAAAATATGCATCGGAGATTCGAGATCCAAATCAAGGAGTTCGCCTATGGCTTGGTACTTATAATACTGCAGAGGAGGCTGCTGTTGCTTATCAGAAAAAGAAGCTCGAGTTTGAAAAGATAAAGACTATGAGGGACTCTGAAAACTTGCAAGTATCAGACATGGATAAGGGTGAGTTTGGAAGCTCTCAATTAACAGAGAATACCAATCATGATTTTCAAGGCATTCATTTATCAGAGAAGAGTCAGGGTTCACCGGTTGTTGCTGCCACTGAAACTGTTTCATCAGGAGAGACCAGAAGTGTGTTTTGTCATGCATCACCCTCATTTGAGCTCAATGATATGTTTAATAGCACAGCTTCACTTGGTATTGGACTTGGGACGCCAAAAGAAGTATCCAGTGTACAAGTTTTAGGGGGAGGAGGCACTATGCAACCGTTTTCTGCAGAGATTTTATCCCATTGCAATACCAATGGATGCAAAATTGGTAATAGCATGGAGTTTGATACCAACAAGAAAACTCAAAGATGCTCTTCCATGTATACAGGAGTTCGGCGTATAAAATCTGGAAAGTATTCGGCAGTAATTCGAGATCCAATTCGAGGGGGTCGCCGTCGTTTATGGCTTGGAACTTATAAATCTGCAGAGGAGGCTGCTGTTGCTTATTGGAAAAAGAAGCTCGAGTTTGAAAAGATGAAGTCTCTGCGAAAGACTAAGAGGGACTGTGCAAACTTGCAAGTATCAGATAAGGATGACTTTGATGCCAGCAAGAAAACTCGAAGATGCTCTTCTATGTATGTGGGAGTTCGGCATACCAAATCTGGAAAATATACAGCGGTGATTCAAGATCCAATTCGAGGAGGTGGCATTCGCCTGTATCTTGGCACTTATAATACTGCAGAGGAGGCTGCTGTTGCTTATCGGAAAAAGAAGCTCGAGTTTGAAAAGTCGCTGCCGAAGACTAAGAGGGGCTGTGAAAACTTGCAAGTATCAGATAAGGATAAGGGTGAGTTTGAGAGCTTTCAATTAACAAAGAAGACCAATAATGATTTTCAAAAGCCAAGAGAAGAACCCGGTGTGGAAGTTCTAGGGGAAGGCACTATGCAACCAGTTTCTGCAGAGATTGTATCCGGAAGCAGAATTGGTGATAGTATGGAGTTTGATGCCAATAAGAAAACTAGAAGATGGGCTACCATGTATCAGGGAGTTCGGCTTAGAAAATCAGGAAGGTACTCAGCGGAGATTCGAAATCCAACTCGAAGGGATCGCCGTCGAAAATGGCTTGGCACTTATGATACTGCAGAGGAGGCCGCTGCTGCATATCAGAAAAAGAAGCTCCAGTTTGAAATGAAAAAGTCACAGCAAAAGACCAAGAGGAACTGCAAAAAGTTGCAAGTATCAGATAAGAATAAGTGTGAGTTTGAGAGCTTTGGAGTGAGAGACAAGACGACTCATGATTTTATTGAAGGCGAATATATATCAGGGGAGAGTGAGAATTCATCAGTTGTTGCTGCTACTATGCAACCAGTTTATGAAGAAGAGCAATTCTTCCTGTCGAAATTTCTTGAATCATCAGTAGATGCAGGAGAAGGCAATTACGTGTTTGCTAATTTGGATAGGTTGTTTGATGGTATGAGTGACATACCAGATTCTCCTGTGCGCGAGCCAAATGTATGACTTTACATCTATTATTCTTATGGGGTGGCTGTAACTGCACTCTGTTTTCGATTGAACTTCAATGATGATCGAGAATTGTCTTCAATCCCTTGAGAAAGCACGACTGCTTCTTTTTGCCTTTTCAATGCATAACACCACAAATGTAAACCATGAGAACAAAATTTTAGTAGGACCATAAGTCTATATACCTTATGGTAGTCAAATAGTTTAGGGTGATTTTTTTTAAAGCGTATTTCAGAAAATTTGATATTTATCCGGTTCAACCGCTACAGTTAACTACTATAGTGGGCCACTTTTAAAAAAAACCATTGCTATAGTAACCGCGTTACTGTAGCGCGCTACAGTACTTTTGAAAATTAATACTAATAGGTAGTAACAATTTTTACTTTGCAAAAAAACTTTTAAAAAAATGCAACTTATACAAAATTTACAATTTTTTTGTGTATAAATACATCCAAAATAGTATAAAAGCTCTTTTTCTTTTCATATCAAAAGAATTGTTACTGTTCAACAGTAAGAATCACTTTATTGTTACTATCGAGTAATAATAATCACTTTATTGTTACTGTCCGACAATAACAATCACATTATTATTACTGTTTGGCAGTAAATTTTTACTGTCCAACAATAACAATAACATTATTGTTACTTTCGGACAGTAACAATTACCTTATTAACAATGTTATAATAAAAAAATGACCAAAGTGACAATGTTGGCAACAACCCTCCAATAACATATCCTAATACAAACCCAAGGCCTCTTCCATCCTATTAACCTTCACAGTCCAAGTATTGAAGAATTAAATGTATATATGTCTGACTTACAACCTTTCCTTGAGATTTCACTAAACAATTTTAAAGCTTCATAGATCTTCTCATCCTTGCAGAGAGCAGATATTAGACAATTGTATGCTACAATATTCAGGCTGAGTCCTTTGTATAACATCTCATTTAAAACATCACCAGCTTCCTGGAAATGCCCTCATTGCAAAACCCATCAATCAATATTGTGTAAGTTATCACATTGGGGTTGCAACCCTTAGTTTTCATCTCACAGCCATTACCAAAGACAAAGACAAAGACAAAAGGTATTAACATACCCAGACCATTAACTTGGCTTCATCTTGCAAAGGTATTAAAAGGCCTCTGGAACTAACTTTGGTACAAATGAATAAAAAAAGAAAATTGAGAACTCAATCGACACACCCCCAGGTAAAACAAATTAAAGAAACTATTGATTGATATTGAATACTTAAGAACCTCTTGTAAGACCAAGTGAAGGCTTCTGGCATGTCTTTTCCTGAATTCGCAAGCCACCTCTTAATGTCATTGAAGAAAAAAACAATAATAATTAGTTAATTGGAAAATTTCACGCAGGCAGGTATGTAAATATGGTGAATATAGATGGAGAAATGAGTGAGAGGTATGCACATATCTCGCAGACAGACGCTGTTGCGGTTAAGATGGTGGACGCGAATGAGATGGGGATGATCGATGCGACCCATACGAGTGAGAAAGTAAATTATGTGAAGTTGCCTTACTTCACCGCCACCACCATTGGCTAAAGATTCTTGCGACAGAGACGGACACAAAGATAGAGACAAAGACGGAGACGGAGAGGGAGAGGGAGAAAGACAGAGAGGGAAAGAGATGGAGGTGGGATGTGAGCTATACAATCAGATCTGTGAGGGACAGAGACGGAGATAGAGACGAAAAATGAGGGAGACGGAGAAAAGGGCCGCATCAATATAAATTAGGCCTTTTACAAAACAGAAAAAAGGACATGGGTCTTAAAAGTAGTGAGAGTCTAAAAGTGGGTCTTATAATCATTTACTTAATAGTTTATGCATAACTGGTCAAGTAGTTTTCATAATTTGGGTCGTAAACTTGTAATATGTTGTATGACTCAGAAGTTAATTAATGCGGTAAATTGAGCAAAAAGTGAGGTGGAGTGATTTATATGGCATGCCACATAAGTTACTATATATAAAAAATTCATTTATTTTAGAAAAATATTAATTGTTAAGGAATTTATTTTTTCTGGTCAAAAATTGTCAAGGGTTTAAGTTCCTGAAATTAAAGAATTGTAAAAAAAAAAATTTTAATTATACGATTAACTAATTACTAATTTAATGATCTTTTCTTCTGATTAATTAAGGTTCCCATTCAACTTCTGATTAAAAAACAATTATATAAACTTCAAGCCCCAAAAAAAAACTCCTATATTAAAGACTTTAATATATTTTCATCAGATAACAACAATCGAAGTACCCGAAAATTCCATGAACTTAGTGTCTAAATGACAAAAAGACCCTCTATTAATGAGGTGGGTCCCACTGTTGTCCTATGTAGCGAAAAGGCTGAATTGTAATTGTAAGCGCCAACGCAGAAGGTAAGCAGCCGAAGCTGTTAACCAAAATTGGTGAGACTCCTGCCCTCTTAAAACGCTCTTGGGAGAATTCCCTTTTAGTCCCTTGACAAAGAGAAAAACAGAGGGTGGGGACTGGGCACTAGAGAGAGTGTGAGAGACACTGTGTCACTGTGTGTGAGGGACTGACTCATTCTAGAGAGAGAGAGAGAGAGAAAATCAAGACATAGCAGAATCATCAAAGACCTTAAGTGAGAATCAAGCTTTGCCCTTTTCTTTTGGATTCTATTAATTTTTTTGATTTTTCTTAGAAAATATTTACCTGTATGATTCTTAAGAGTTCTTTCTTTTGGGAAAAATAATCCTTGAAGTTTTGGGACTTTTGAGGCCATTGATTCCTAATCTTGAACTTGTATGTGATTCTGGGCCTTTTCATGATCTGGGTTTGTGATTTGTTCGGTTATTATTTCAGATTCTCTCTTTCTAGCTCTCTGTGAACCAAGAGAAGGTTTTCTCCAGAAAACAGAGGAGGGTGACAGAGGATTTATGTCGTCTGAATTTGATCTATTGACTGGAGCTCTGAAGCAGCTCTGGAACTCCTATCAGTCTCTCTTTCACACACTCTTGTTGTTCTTCACCTTTTGCATGCAATCCTGGTCTCACAGTCTGACCCTCAATCAAAGTTTCCCTCTTTTTTCCATGCCATTAAGATCAAAAAGGTATGTGGGTTACTTTCTCAGAGTTATTATTTGCTATTTTTTATACGATTTTATCCAATGTCTGAATGAACATTAATTTTATGCATATGGTATGTCATGGCATGGGTTTTGCTGGGTTTAGTCCTTTTTTATTGTTTCAAATTTTAATCTTTTTATTTTTTAAATTTGGTGCAGGAACTGTGGAGTAGAGTGCCTTGGGGATTATCGCAGAAAACAATTTTCTATTTCAATTTTGGGGATTAGGGGTTATAGGGTTTTGGGTTTTTCATGAAACTGAATTTTGCAAAAACTTTTGTTATTGTTTTCTTTCCTATAGTTTTCCTCTTGTTTTCTATTTTGCACTTCCTTTGGGTTTAGGGCTTTGACTCAAAATGCCGGGGCTTAAAACCCAAGTCTTGAATCAAGATATGGACTTTAACATTTTGAAGACAAAGCAAGCAAGCAGAGAAGAGAAAGCAAATTCCATGAAGAGAGTTCGTATTATATACAATGATCCTTATGCTACCGCTTCCTCAAGTGAAGATGAGGACGAATATGATGTTAAGAAGAATCGATTAGTGCGTAATAAGCGCTTTGTTTTGGAAATTTTGGTTGCGGGTAAACAATATGAATCCTCTGCAGAGATTTTATCCCATTGCAATACCAATGGATCCAAAATTGGTAATAGTTCGGACTTTGATGCCAACAAGAAAAGTCGAAGATCCTCTTCAATGTATAAGGGAGTCCGGCGTAGAAAATGGGGAAAATATGCAGCGGAGATTCGAGATCCAATTCGAGGGTGTCGCTTGTGGCTTGGTACTTATAATACTGCAGAGGAGGCTGCTGTTGCTTATCAAAAAAAGAAGGTCGAGTTCGAAAATATGCAGTCACTGCAAAAGAGTAAGAGAAACTGTGAAAACTTGCAAGCACCAAATGAGGCTAAGGGTGAGTTTGAGTGCTTTCAATTGATAGAGAAGACTAATCATGATTTTCTAGGCATTCATTTATCAGAGGAGAGTCAGGACTCATCAGTTGTTGCTGCTACTGAAATTGTTTCATCAGGAGAGACTACAAGTGTGTTTTGTCATCCCTCACCATCATCTGTGCTCGATATGTCTAGTACATCTTCACTTGGTGTTGGTCTCAGAAAGCTAAAAGAAGAATCCAGTGTGGAAGTTTTCGGGGGAGAAGGCAAAATGCAACCTGTTTTTGAAGAAGAGCAGGTCTTTTTGAAGTTCCCCACAGAGCCATTATTGTCACCACTAGATGCTCAAGCCTTGAATTTGGAATTCAAGGACAATGACGAGTTTGCTAATTTGGATAAGTTCTTTGATGGTATGGATGACATAACTGAATATCCTGTTTACAGCGACGTAAATGACGAACCTATCGATCTTCCCCCGCTTTCTCTGGACTTTGATCTTGGCCAGCAGGGTTTTGCTTGGATTGATTAATTAAAACCTGAACATGGTATGCCATAAAGTTTTGTAGTTAGGAAATTACCAGTAGTTACATATTTATATTTAGTACATGTGAAAAATAAAAGGCTCAAAAAATGTTTGAGTGGTCATGAGGTTATCGTCTTCTTTGTTATGGGAGAGCTCTTGGGTTTTGTTTGTGCTTTTTTGGAGCAGTCCAAGATTTTCCAACTCTCATAGAGTGGTGTTACATGTAAGGGTACTTTATTATCATATTGAACTTTGTTTGTTTCTCTAACTATGTAATACCAGTGGCATTGTTTTCCATGGAGAATCAGATTTTTCAGAAAGAGACGGAGTCTCTGGAGCTTGAAGTTTGTTTTCATCCTCATTTTTTATGTTTTAACTATATTCTTTAGGAAGAACTTGGAAGATGGCATCTTACATATTCTGTCTTTTTCTATTCTCCTCCTTTGTAAACTTGAAAATAATTATCATGTGTTAATTCGAGTTCATAGGATCGTAATTGATTTAGGTGGCAACCTCCAATCCAAATATTCAGATCCTCAAAAGTAAACGTTGCATTGCTAAATTTTTAATAAGAAACAAAATGATGACGTGGGCAGCCATGAATTTAGTGGCTCACCTTCTCTGCAAGAAATGGGTGTACTTTTTGTTATATATTATTATATATCTTTTTCAAAACGACATTAGTTTCTCAATTCAATAATGACGTTTTAGAAGCAATTTATTTATTTAAATTGAAATTTTAATTAATTTGTCAGAATTATGAATATGGCAATGCAATTGGTGCAAATCCATTGTGTATGATCTCTCTTTCCGTCGTTTTTCTGGTTGGGTCTCTCTTTCTATATCTGATAAAAAATCCAAATTAAAAAAAAAAAATTGATCAAGAAATAAAAAGAAGTCTCTCTTTCTGTGAATGAGATGAAGACTAGGACCCATGAGACCACTTTAAAGCGGACCCAGCAAATCATGGTTCGTTAGGTATGTGGACTGGACTCCAAAGGCAAAGGGTGCATCAATTGAAAAAGAAAGCAAACCTAAGAGTCTAATAGACTAATTCTAATAAATTAATAAGAATATTTAAGGGGGCTAATTAATTCTAATATAAAAATAAGAGTAATGAATGAGACCACTTTTAGGTTTGCCAATTGCCATGCCACATGGTCACCAACACTCTCCAGTCGTAAGTCTCTCCGACTCAGTAATCACTAATCCAAGCCCACTGTTTTCGAAACACGCCTCTTGTCTCTTTTCATAGGATATCACATTTCCAAACTCTTTGAATAAACCTACATAATCCCATTCTAATTCGACCCATGTTATTATATTGTATAATAGCTTAATTTTTCAAACCAATGCATGGCACGTGATGATAGAAATCGCTATTGTATCTAATAACATTGAAATTGAAATGGAAATGATCAAACCCTCACTTAAAAGATTATTCTTCTTGAAAGCTGATTGGGTTTTTAACTAGAGTTGGTATGGTGGGTGTGCAAGACTATGAAAATAGAGGAGGGTGGGTATATAACGAGTCAGCACACTATATATAGCATTAGACTATTAGAGGCATAGCCAAGTGTCCAAGTCCACGGAAATATCAAATAGAATAAGATAATCATGTCACGTTGCAATTGGTACAGATTGTTTATAAGTATGGAACAAGAAATTAATTAAAAAAATATAATTGGTACATAAATTAAGTATGAAGACGTACGTAATTGTCATATTGAATTACCATAGTACGATAGTAAAAGATGAGATTGACTTCTCCAACGACGGCGTTCCAGAAAACCGTGTAGAGGAAGAGCTGAGGTGTGAGGTATGAATGCAGGGCCACCACTTTCAAACAATTCAAATTTATATGGATTGTAATTCATGGAGGAAAAAACAACTTATATTAAAGAAAAAATGTCATGATCCTATACCGTCTATACGTAATACCAAATAGTCTAAGTTGGCGGAAACTTCTAAAACATTGATGCTGTATCTACATAATATTTGGCTCCGCAAATAAAACTGGGAACCACCATAAATTTGCATCCCCATAAACATTCCCTAACAATTATTGCCATCAATAACAATCCCAAGAGAGCCAGTTTCTGATAATGGTTGGACCACCTGGTGTAAGGCTTGAAGAATAAATGGTAGTAGTCAGGCCCTATTGCTATCATCTACGGAAAGCCAGTTCACATACAAGAGCAAGATGATCACTGCCCCATCTCTGCCAAGAAAAGTTCAAACATGAGAGAAGTACACGACACTGGAGAACAAACATGATGAGCTCATAAATTTTTTATAAACATATCCTTTCAGAAAACCAAGGCTAAACATGTCCACTTCCCTTGGAATCAGTTCAAGAAAGAATTCTACCAGCCACTTACTACCTTATCATGCGACAAGTTTTCATGCCAATTTTCTATAAACAATTCACGTTTCTACTGTCTTTATTATGATGCTACAGCTAACACACTTTGTAATAATCTACCTATTTTCATTTTAGGCTAATCAAAATTTAATTATTATGTTTAATTCTCATTAGTTTACCAGCTATATGACAGATAAAGCATATAATATTTGGAGATAGAAGGTACCTTACTAGGGAGTCCTCCAGTTTTTCTTAAAATGTTGACCGGTAAGGTTTCAAGAACTCTGACCGGAACAAGTTCCTCTGTATGCCTGTCAGTGTCACTCAATGTTATCAGCCACCAAAAAGTATTTAAATGCAAACAACAAAATATGTGCCTTTTACAATATATGAAATACCAAATATAATCAACAGTTCCCATAAACTTGGAGTGGTACGATGTTGCCAAGGGTTCTCCACACCTGTCTCTTGTTCTCAAACTACCCTGCAAATAGGTACATAGAACATGAGAAAAGGAAAAAGACAAGAAAAGTACATTTCTAATGATACAACTCTCACTCCTAATTCTCTATCATAGAAATTGTTTTGCTGAAATGACTGTCATATCTGATGACAGCCATCTGTGTCAGATATGATACACTCAAAGTGCTTGGATATTTAGGAAGAAGATGGATGGAAGTTGGAACTTTCTGAATACAAGTTGGAAAGCTGAAGCATCAAGGAATGAAATTGCATAGAAGATTTAAGATCTTACAGGTACTCCAAGATATGCACTTGAAAGCTTTAAATGGTGCCGAAGATGAATGGCTCCTTTACTGCCCGTCACAAGCCTTACTTCTTCCTCACTCCATCTATATGACAATGGCCTTAAAATCGGATTCCTAATACTGCACCCAATACACCATGCAGTTAAGATTCTATTTTAAAAGTTTTATCGCTGCAGTGTATAGAAGGCAATGGGAACAATAATTCATGTCATTCCTGCAAGGACATCTCAGCGAGCCAAAGAAAATTTCAAGGAAAATATAAAGAGAACAAAGAGATAAAAAAATTTCATTACTTCATTACTGAACTCCTATAAAAAAATTATATGATTCTAGTGACAAATGTACTTTTAATAATGAATTTATATGTTCCAGTGAAAAGATACTTGAAGTCAACATTTATATGTAAAAGTTGTTCATGCTCAGGAAGTACCTGCTTGCTATCTCATTCTGAGATCTGAAGGTTACACACTGTGATGCAAATTCAACCTGTCCCGAGATATTTCTACGGTCATATAGTCGGATATCTAACTGCAATAAAAATTCCAGCAAGAACTGTATAATCCAAACTGGAACCCACAACAGAAAAAAGAAAAAAGAAAAAAAAGAAGGAAAATTATGAAAAAGGGGGGGAAAGAGGCAACAATGAACTCACCTCAGATGAATCCAAGAACTGGTACATAGGACTCTGACCATTTGACAAAAGGAACTTAGGTAAAACTATAAATAGAACATGGACCATCTGACTGACACCGATAAATGATATCAATGCAAGAGCTCACCTGTGGGATGCTATTTAGATCCCCAGCAATTATAACAGGGATGCAGCCCCACTCTTGTGATAGCTTGTAAGCTTTTTCAAGAAGAACTCGGACCTACACCATTTTTTTTTAGCTATGTTAACAGAGTCCTTTTTCTTTTTCTTTTTTCTTTCTGGCTAAACAATGTTAATACAGCCATTTGATAAAGGCTACCTCACTCTTGTGATTGCTTATAAGCTTTTCAAAAAAGAGTCGGACCTACACCAGTTTTTATTACAAGCTATGTTAGTACAGAAGATCAGAGAATACCTGCCCTAGCTTTATGTCTCCACGATTTGGGTTGAATAGGACATGTATATTCCCAATCACTAAGCTTCGGCTTTGGGTGCATCGATTCCTATGTGTATATATATCAGTCAGTGAAATGACCTACTAATTGTGATGTCAAACCACATTCTATGCAAATGATATGCAAACACAGCAAAAGAAAATGTACATTGATGTTTTGGGAGGTACATCCGACTCCAACTTATTTTGGACACTCTGCATATTTAACAAAATAGACATGTTTATAAGTAAGGAACAAGAGATTGAATTAGAAACAATGAATGAATGGCTCCACGTACCTTTAAAACACAAAGTTGAGCAACATTGTTACGAAGGCCAAAACTTTGGAACTCTATATTTTCTTGATGCAAAAGAGTAAACCTGTGTTCAGAATGTTATTTGGATAAAAGCTGGAGATAGAAGATAAATGAAAGAAATCACAAGTTATGATAATTGTGAGAACATGCTCAAGCCCAATATCTGAATATAATAACAGCAAGATTGTAATGAACAAAGATTAGATAGACTACACAAAAAATTCGCAATCATCGATCTTCTTGTTTTAGGCCCAATAGCAGGCCTCAAGGAACTATTAAACAAAAATTATTTTTACTGTAATGAATATCAAAGGAAAACCCATCTAGCTATTTACAAAAGAAGTAAATAAAAAATTTAATTTTAAAACGAAACAAGATTGGGAAGGACCTATGCAGTCATTAGAAGTTAGAAATCAAGTAACATGGCAGGAATTTGCAATTTTCAAAAGGACCATGAAACCTTACAGTTCCTCTTTCCAAAATATAGCACATCCATCACGTGCTTCTCCCGTGCGAGCCTTGCGATATTTAGTAATCAATAAGTATGTCAATAAAAAGTTCCTTACATATTTAGAAATGATCATCCATGGTACCTTGTAAACACCTTTGAACCCATCTTTCTGGAAAAGATGAGATAAATCATCAAAATGATCGACCTCCTACAGCCATACGATTGGATTATAAGAAAAAAAAGTCATCCAAGACAATTTGCAATTGGCAATGTTAAGTGAAAAAGAAGTAAAATATTAAAAATTCACACTCCAGCCAACTTTTTTTTTGGCTAGTACACTCTAGCCAACTTATCTACATGCCAAATGGTTCGAAGTTTACCTGAAAACACATGATGCTAGCATCATAACGATTGATCTCCTTTCGGATAAGCTTCTTGCGGCGGCGCCACTCCAAATATTTTGGTGGGACTTTATAGTATAAATCTGGGTGCTTAGATGCATTTTCAACACCCAGAATGTTATAAGAAACCACCACAAACTTATCTGATCACAACACACAGACACACACATTTAGCATATGATCACCACTGAAGTAAACTTCAAACGAATAAAGATTATAACTTGGCCTAAAATTCAAGTGCCTCATTTCATGAGAAAGCTAAACAGAATTGGGTATTTTGAGATTTTACCTCTAGAAGTAGAAGAGGTGCCGGAAGAGGAAACCCATTCCCGAGAGCTCTCTGTTTCAATGCCTCTCGGTTTTCGCTTCCTGTGATTCAGAGATGAAGAAGGGAAGACTTGGAACCTATTTGACGATGATGGGTCGGGTTCTCGGGTTAAGGTTTCAGTTTCGGAGTCGACCCTTCTGCGCCTCCTTTTCTGAGGCTGAGGCTGAATCTGTTGTTCTACTTCTGTGTTCAGTGAATGTTTGCGTTTGCTAGGAGGCCATACTTCGCTGATTTCTTTCATTTTTGGCCAACCTTTTGTAAGCTGTGGGCGGTGGCGCGGTCGCTCAGATGGTGACAGTGGCGGGTTGCTCCGAGTATTTCTCAGTGAGCTTTGCTACCCACAGACGACTAAAATCGGCTGCCGGCAAAACTCGCCTCCACGTGGATTCTTTTAGAAACAAACCGTGCGTAGTATGTAAAGCTCATTTGGCAGTTGGGTCAATAGGAGGGATTAGACACATAAGGTTGAAACCAATAGGGGCCCAATACAAGAGACAAGCCCAACAAAAAGTAAACCATAATTAAATGATCAAGATCTTAGCCCATATGTCGTGAGTTTTTATTTTATTGAGTTATGTTGGAGATTATCGAACTTTGAATTTATGTTAAAAAACTTAAAATTGAGTTGAGTTGAGATGCAAGTTGACAAAATTCAAATTGAAATATTCAAGCTCAACCCAGTGACCCACATATCGACTTTTTTTTACTTACAAATCCAAAACATATTTTCAGAATTAAAAAAAAGTAGAAAGTTGTCTGAATTTTTAATGAGTGTATATAAACAAGTAATTTTAAGACCAAATCATCACTTACTGTGTGTATGCCAAATTTACTTGTCATCATGTTACTCGAAATCTTACCCTTCCCCATTTCTTGATTAAATAAAAGTTATAAAACTAAGCTTGCATGAAAGAATTGAATATTATTGCGCAGCTGCTCATGGTAACACCCAAGAGACAAGACTGGTTGGTCTTGGTCCATGCCCTAGCTAGCTAAGCTAACTAAGAATCAGAACATGGGTACCAGTGCCACACCCCCACACCATCCCCATCGTCCTTTCAAACTCATCAATCCAGTCATCTCATAAATTATGATGTACACAGCCAACAACCTCAGTCCAAAATATTGAAAACATTGGACAAAGATAAGATCTTTGCTCTACTTTTTCCAGCACTGCACAAATCCACCTAGCAAAGTCAGACAGCAATTTACAAAATGAAGAGAAACCAACTAGAGCTACTGAAACTTCTTGTATTGATCTTCATTCTCCACCCAAAAGTACTAATAACACTTGCCAAGTCCACAATAGAACCATGTACCACTTCAGACTCCTGCACCTCTCTTCTCTCCTATGTTGTGCCTTGGGACTCAAAACTCTCTGAAATTGCTTACCGCTTCCAAGTAAATGTCTCTGATATTTTGGCTGCCAACTCCATTAACCTCACAAACCCATCACCAGGCAACCAAATTTTTGCCACAAAATCTCTGCTCAAAATACCCAATTCTTGTTCCTGTGTGGATGGTATAAGGAGGTCTATATTGAACTACACAGTGAGGGCAGCTGACACTCTGGATCTGATCTCAGAAGGGTTTGGCAGGCTTGTGAGTGCTGAGCAAATTAGGACTCTGAATGGGATTGGTGCCAAGAATCCATTGACGAGCGGGCAGAGCATTTTGGTACAATTGCCATGTACTTGCTTTAACAATAGTAACAATGGGGTTACATCAGTGTATATGTCATATGTGGTGCAGAGTGGGGAGAGCTTGAGTGGCATTGGAGTGGAATTTGGTACCACTGTGATGGAGTTGGTGAACATCAATGGGCTTGACCAACCCAGGGTTGATCCTGGTGACATTTTGGCTATTCCAATTTCAGGTTAGACTGGTTAGTATATATATCCATCATGCAATTTAATGTATGTCTTTGTTTCATTAAGATTCTCTAGCAGAAAGGTAGCTACGTTGATCTGCTTGTATACATGTTATGTTGTGAGAATGTTAATATGAACCTTCGACTAGTTGAAAATTTTGTTGAAGTATGTAGTTCAAATTGACAATATAACAGCACATTATCAGCTTCATTAATATAGTCACTGTTTGTTTGCATATGCAGCATGTACATCAGCAAATTTGAACTGGTACAATGAAAGCTTAATAGTTCCAAATGGTTCATATGCCTTAACAGCCAACAACTGCATCAAGTGCATTTGTACACCAAGCAATCTCAAGTAAGCATATATAATAAGCACATGAATTCATTACCTTTAAACTTGACTACTTTATCATGTTTGTAATTGCTAGAACGTTCATCAGCTTGCAGTGTTTCCCATCTGGCATCTCATGCTCTCATTTACAGTGCAAAGATACTAATCTTTTCATTGGTGATGTGTCTATCAAACAAACGGCTATTGGCTGTGATTTCAGCACTTGTGTGTATCGAGGCCACAGTGGCCGCAAAATTTTCAGGAGGTAATTAGACTGCAGACGCTAATATTTTATTATCCACAGAGAACATTCACAAAGTTAATCATGAAGCAAATGTTTATAACTAAAGAAATTGCTCATAATGCATTTATATTCTTTTCATTGCAGTTTAGTCAATTCCTCTCATGCCCACTGCTCTGGTAATCACCAACTTTGATAGCTTTCAGTACAAGCTATATATTTTTCACTCTCTCAATTTAAACATTTTTTTGGGTTTCTATTTTTGTGATATATGTGCAGATGGACAAGATTACCGCAGAGTTTCACCAGTGGGATCCCCTAGTCCTATAGTCCCATATATATCATTACCTCCATCAACATCACCATCACCATCACCATCACCATCACCATCACCATCTTCTAATCCAACTATGGGAATAGGTGCCTACAGTCCTACCAGTAATCAGAATACAAACCTTCCTAATTACAAAAGATTGCTTACTCATGCTCCATTTTATAGTCTGTTGGTAGTCCTCTGCTTTTTCTTGTGATAAAATGCCAATTTCAAAGGGTCATCATCGAAACCTCAAAAGTTTTCATTGATATTCTGCAGTTAGAGGCTCAATTAACAATTTTCAGTTATTTGTTTGTAATTAGCATCCTTTCTGGCTATTGTTGATATAGTTGTAGACCTGTCGAAATCGACCCATGATCAAACGGGTATGGATGAAAATAGAGCAGCTTCTTGATTTTCGCTCTTTGGATTTCTTTTTTATAAGTTCGATATTTAAAATACCATGTCACGTTGGATTTTTTCTCTCCAACCCTTTGTGAAATTTGAATCCAGCAACTCATGAGATTTAATCTCATCCACAAATTTAAGGTCATGGCTTGCCAAAACGGCCTGAAGTCTAATTAATGCCGTTGGACGTTTAATTTACGGAGAACATCAGCAATTTCTAAGAAAATTTTGGCAAAACTTCGGCTTTGATTGAGGATTTACCTAAACCACTTGAATTATTCGGATCCAAACCCAACCAAAACAAACCAACCGTTTTGACAAGTCTAACTTATTCTTGCAATTAATCCATTGCAGACGGTACACAAATCTCCACCATGAATATATGTGGAGTTCCCGTTAGTATCAGACGTGGCACCTATATACATCTTCTTATATCTTAATTTGTTCACTTGCACCAGATTTTCCTAATATTAGATGCTAGCAATCTCAAGGTTGTGACCCAAAAGTTTGATTTATGCTAGCATCCCAGTGAGCATACAGGTGTCAAAAGGTTACTCGACACAACTATTCCATCACTTTGCTAGATTTCAAGCCACCATCATCAAATTGACAACAACATTGTAATAAGATTCTTGTTGTTCTTGGACATGGTGATAACTGATATACTACTGATATACATCTAGTCCATATATACATGTATGGATGATAAGGATGCTGGTACATTTTATATATTTATTATGTGTCAAACCCATAAAACAAAAAAACAACTTTGTCAAACCCAACATTCTTCTTCACCATTAGAACACAGATAAGGATATGGAGTACTAAATATGAAAACCAAGTTGCTGCAGTAACAAAAGTTGGCAGTGGCATAGAGGCATGGGCAGGTTTGTGGTTTTGTAAAACTTTGGCAGCATGCTAGGTAGCCCATAACAGGCTTGGTTGTGAGCAGAGAAATTTGATGGGAAATTCCTCTGGGCCTGACTCCAAGTGCAGGCTTGTCTGATTGGCAATTTGCAGCTGAATCTTGGCATAATTTTAATCTTTTTATTACCAAGTCTTCACACACAAGTAGTAATGTAGATGTGGTGTCCATTTCTCCTTTTGGATTGACCTATATAGTCATCAGTCATCTGTTCAAGTGTCCCTCATATGTGCACTTATGCTTGTGTGTGAGATTTGCTCAGGGAAAAAAAGTCAAACAACTTGGTGCTAACTATGGTGGGCAGTGACACAAATGTCATGCGATTTCGCATCAATGGCAATGATTAGGTTGCAAAATGAATGATGAGGTGAACTAGTGGAGTGAATCAATTTGGCGGTCGATGAGTTACAGCTCAAGTGAAATTGGGAAATTCTAGGTTCAAATCTTGATGAAAGCAAAACAATTTATTAATCTAAAGTCTTCATAACTACATTGATTCTTCAGTATTATGTGTCTTGTATATATTTACTGGTGTAACTAATTGCAGACACCAATATTAATGTCAGAAGTCTAGAACATATTTGAAACTCAACAAAATGTGATACTAACAGAAACTGTAATACAAATAAAATTGTGAAACTGTAACAGTAGTAACAGTAATGTGATATGAGTATTTTTATGGGTGCCAATGAAAATCTCAAAAAAGATATTTTCAAATTTACTAGTTCTGCATGTGGGCTCCCATTCAATTTTTATGACTCAGATTCATCTACAGCTTACAACAGAACTAACGACCTGTACATAATTCAGCTGCATTTACTATGGCCACAGCCGATTCATCTGGAGATGAGAGATGGAAACCACAAGAGAGTTGAAAGCAACTATGGGGGACCAAAAACAAGAGCTTTTAAAGGTCTAATAGGAATTATTCAATTATAGGAACTAAGCAACAAACGGGTCTTACTCAATTTTTCACACTCGAACCCCTCAACACATGTACACACAAAAACACAGAGGGCAATGGTTGCCTTGTCTAATCTAGTTGGGTCCACATGGATCCCTCCATTAGACCACTAGCCAATGAGAATTCAGAAAATAAGATGAACTTGAGAAGTTGAGCCAATGAGCACTTAGATAAGACCACCTTGTGGGTCCAAATTGGAAGCCACATCCTTTTCCTCTGTAGCAAACCACCAAAGGCTACCATATGGGCTGGTGAGGAAAGAGTAAAAGCGCTGGTATGGGTCTGAATCTCACTCTCCGTCTCACACTCTCCCCGCAAAATAATTGAACCATCTGGGCCCCTAAATAAACATGTGAAGCCAGCTCAACATATATATATATATATATATTCCTTGTGAATTGGGGCAGCAATCAGTAGCATTTTTAGTTTGTAACACAAACACAAACACTAATTTAATTTAATTACTCGTGTGCATTGATAGCTCTATCAGATTTTCTCTAGTTTTTATCAAACACTTGGGTGCAATATGATCACTGAAAAGAAAGCTGCAAATGCCATGGGGGGCAACACAGCTAGAGCTTGTGATAGCTGTTTAGTAAAAAGGGCTCGATGGTTTTGTGGTGCTGATGATGCTTTTCTTTGCCAAAGATGTGATGCATCCGTGCACTCAGCTAACCAGTTAGCGAGCAGACATGAGAGGGTTCGCCTCCAAACTTCATCTCTCAAGCTGGTCAATGACTCGGACCAGTCTCCAGTTCCGGCTTGGCACCAGGGGTTCACTCGCAAGGCACGAACTCCGCGCCATAACAAGCCTAATATGATGCAAGCACATGCCAAAGATGATGAACAGAAGGTTCTACAGCCTCTGCCTTTTGTTCCGGAGATTGGGAGTGAAGAAGCTAATTCACTAGAAGATGAATATGAGAATGAAGATCTAGAACAGCTTCTTTATAGGGTACCAATCTTTGACCCTTTTGCAGCTGAACTCTGCAATAATTTGTCAAATGAAGTTGGAAATAGTGGTGGTATTGATGATGATGAGGCAACTCATGAGATGAGAATGGGAAATCATGAAGTGCATGATGGGAGTACTACTAGTGCATGTGAGTTGGACAATTTGCAAGGATTTCTACCATCAGATATGGAGCTTGCTGAGTTTGCTGCTGATGTAGAGAACTTGCTTGGAAGGGGACTTGATGAGGATTCTAGTGACTTGAAAGGGTTGGGATTATTGGATTGTAAAGAAGAAAATCATGATATTAATGGTGATGTTTGTGTTAATGACAATATTGAAGACTGCAGGAAAATAGTGAAGGTTGAAGAGGAACTAGAAGCAATGGAATTAGCAGGTGTTGGAGACCAATCTCAATTCAATCCAACAATATTGGATTGGAACTTTGATTATGATGAGTCATCAGCAGCGCTACTGGTTGGTGATGAGGAGGAGGAGGAGGAGGAGGAGGAGAAGGTAGTTCTTATGGGGGGGACTACTGAGAGTAGTGATGATCATACTCAGATGATGAAGAGGAAGATATTTTTGAGGCTGAATTATGAGGCAGTCATCACTGAATGGGCAAGCCAAGGCTCTCCATGGACGACCGGAATTCGACCAGAGCTCAATCCAGAGGATGGCTGGCCTGACTGCATGGTAATACCATAATCTCACTCAGTCTCCATTTTCTGGTCCTACTCTATTACAAAAAAAAACATACTCATTAACTCGGGTTTCTCTGCATGTGATTGCTGATAACAAAAAAGAAAAAAGAAACATGCATGTTACATCAACTAGCTAGACCCTTGTAATTATAACATTATACATTTATGTGTATACTCGTACCTTTTTGTCTAGGGTTAATTATAATTTGATACTAATTTCTGCAATTTACTCCTCACAAACAGAATTAGTATGCAAAATTGCATATTAATGTACACACATTTTGACATATCACATAATGCATATTTAATTTTGACTATACATGTTGCAGGGTATGTGGGGTACAGAAATGGATCGCCAGGCACATGGAGACGGTGCAGGATGGGTAGGAGGGCATGGAATTAGAGGCGATGATCGAGGAAGAGAAGCAAGAGTTTCGAGGTACAGAGAGAAGCGTAGGACGCGACTGTTTTCAAAGAAGATAAGGTACGAAGTAAGGAAGCTGAACGCAGAGAAGAGGCCGAGAATGAAAGGAAGATTCGTCAAGAGGTCAACTATGTCTACGTCCAGCTTTGTGGGGGTGCAAGGGATGATGATCACTAGTAATAGTACTACTCTTAATGGTAGTATGAATGCATTTCCCTATCCTCTCTCTGCAGGCTCAAACAATAAATAACACTAGCACTCATCATGAACACCCAATTTTGCTTGTTAATTTCATGGCAAAATTGGACTGACTTAACATTATTGATGTATGCATATGGGCCATGATCAGCCACAGCTAACCATGGCCTGTTGTACAATAAATGAAGTTAAGTTAGCTTACCTTAACACAACTCATTTATCTCTCTCACTACTGCATAACAATTCATCGGCACTCGTAGTACTAGATATATAGTAGACTCGACTATTGACCATTAATTGTTCTAATTCTTATAGAACAATAATCTTCAGGGTTGATGATCGATGTAAATTGTACTTAACTTGTTTTTCAAAGGGTAAGAGAAGCTACGTTCAGGAATATACATGCGGTTAAAATATATAATGAAGTTCTGCACCTCCTGAAACAGTGTCAAAGCATGTTTGTTCATAGGCAAGCAAAGGTGTTCCAAAAAATTGGGGATCTTCTTCTTCTTTTGATATATGGATCATAAATCATATGATAAGCAACAAAATTAATAATATATACTGTTAATTACAAATAAATCAATAAATTTTTTCACAATTACTTTTTAATCAATGCACTTTTTTATAATTTCATTTAAGTTATTATTGACCAAAAGTGGATCGAGCTTAGTGACTAAAGTGAAATATAATTCAAAATCTATTGATCTTTATGAGAATATAGAATTTACATTGACTATTATGTAATATTGAAATATTTTATTGATTTAAATGTAATTTTCTATAATATATATGAGTTTTGATAAGTCAATTTCTGGATAAATGGCCAAAGATGAAAAAGCTATTCATGAATGCATGATCAGTCACACAATGCAACATGTATCCGGTTCATTAGTCCATATATCATATACAAGTCTGGACCCCTCCACCAAGTCCCATTGTATACAAAAATCTTCTTTCATATACAAAGAAAGAATGAGTTGTCATCTTCACGAGTACTATTGATATAAATTCAAAAAGTAAAGAAGTGATCAGCTACCAAGTCAAAGTACACTAAATATTTTTCACATTCATCCCACACCACACCACACCCAACAAAACTTGGAAGCAAAATCAGACGTCTGAGAAAAGTTTATGGGGAGAGAGAGACAGAGAGACAGATAGTGCTTGTGGACTAGGGCTAGCAGAAAAAAGGATTTTCTGCAAAACAACCCTGCATGAATGATCCATTGCTCTCAGGTTAGAAGCCTTCAGCAGATGAAAGCCCAGTTGAGGAGTCTTCAACAATGAAAGTCCAGTTCAAATATATTTCCATTCTGCAAAGTGCCTTCGGTTAGCTATAGCTCAACCCAACCAAAGTAAAAGCCCAATCAAGACTTCTTAAGCAAAAATCTCACCCTGCATTCGGTCAACCGATTAAGGCACTAGTACAAATGTACTAGTTCATCAACACCATGAAAATAAATGTAAACAAAATTACGATTTTCACTGTTGGTGTATAATGTATGTAGGTTTCAGGTTAATTAAGGTGGCTATTAATTAAGATTTTATTCAGTTTGCCTTAATTATTTTACTTTTGCATAAGTGGGAACTTGGATGGGGATTAGTATGGTTTTGAATATAAATATTATTTAAGTTAATTGTTGAGTCTTGTCAAGATTTTTTAGACTAAAACTAACATGCACGGTGACATTGAATGGAACCATGTTCCAACTTCTATAAACTAAATTACTTAATGCAGAATTAACCCGTAACTTGCACGATATGATCTTTGTCTTGGAGTAATTAGACGTCTATATTTCATTAAAATATCTTAACTTCACATCTTCAACAAGTTTGAAAGTCACTCAACTTTTGTATCAGTATATAGCATGTAGGGAATATATATATACTTTTTGAGACACTAATATTAAATGTACCATTTTTTTTTACCACATGTGACATATGTATCATTTTTCTAATAAGGGTAAAACTCACTTGTATAATTAGATAGACTCCACTTCTATTAAAGATGTGGTACGTACCCAAAATGTGAGTTCTCTGACATTATTCATTAAGAGAGAGAGAGAGAATCCAAGCATTTGGGAGGAGGACAACTACTAAAGCACACGGGATACGGTGGACGTACCTAAGGGTCCTCATATGTCACCAACGGCCATGGTATTTCTGTGCTGCTACAATTTCATTTTCAAGAACCATGTAATGCATGAAGGTGGTAAATTTCTTATATGCTGATCATCTTCATAACTAGCTAGGTCAGTTTTCTACTAAAAAACTTCTGGGAACCAAGAGATTATTTGGGTTTCAACATCCTATCATGACCGTCCATTACTAAAAGTTGAAAAGAAATCCTAGGATTAGGGTACAAAAGTATATATGTATGCAATAATACAAAATTGGTGGGTAGTGGAAGATTCCCTCGGCTTGTAGCTTGTTAGTTGTTTCTCGGCGTTTGCCCTCCCTTTTTAACCGAAAAAAAAAAACAAAAACAAAATTGGTGGGCAGTGGAAGGAAGATAGCCGGTGTGTAAAAAGGTGTGCGTCCTTCGTTTACTGTTCAACAGATCTGTTTGGTTGGCCTTTTCTTTTAACAGATAAAGAGAGTAGGAGGAGTTTGTATGCTTGTTGTTCAATCCATGGATTGTCATGATCTCATGGTACGGTTAGATCTCATTCTAAGATTGCATGTCATTTCATATTGGTACCTTGTAAGGTACGCAAGCTACCTTTTCCACCAAAAACAAAATAATTGATGAAGAATAATGCATGCTAGCTAGCTAGATAGCTATTCTAACCATTTTTAATTAAGACGATTAAAATGATGATCAAGTACTCGCCGATGGACTAAACCAAAATTGAAGGTTAAGATTACAATTAACGAAATGTAAAACTAGTCTACATATCCTAGCTAGCTAGTTTCTACAAGATCGAGTCGATCATTTTTTTTCTATTTTTCTATAAAGGGAAACGATCAAGGTGCGTAATCCTTACGCTGATATCATGTGATCTAACACTATCCACGTACCCAAGATAAATGTTGAATGAGGACAAAACACATGACTACACCATATGATATGATATATGATATATGATTATTATATAAAAAATTGAGAAGATTCCCATGAATCGTAATCTTCATCTAGGCAACTTATGAAAATTATTGATCCAGGCATCTGAAAACATCTCAATGGAACCATGAGTGATCAGTAAAACGAGAAAATGTCTTGAAAGCAGTTGTGCTACATTTATGGTACAATCACTTACTAATACTATTAATGTCATATATGTTCTACTTACTTTAAAATATTATAAATTTTACTTTAAAAAAGCACACATTGTCAGTATATTATTGAAGATCGCATCGCACCATATAAGTGACATGACTGCCTCACTAAAAAATGTATCATAAAAGGGTCATGCAAAAATATTGGGAATTTTTTTAATCTTATTATATATCTAAGAAAAAAGGAAAAGAAATCTGTTTTAGGAGTTAGAAGTTATATATAAGGAAGCAAGAGTGGGAAGTATGCAGCCTTGTGGTCCATCATCCTCACTAGCTGGCAAGAATTTTGGAAATTAAAAGAGAGCTAGCTAGCGATCGAGGAAGAGACTTTGATAATTAAATTGTTGAGGCCGGAGCTCCTTTTAGTCCAATACAGAGGGCTGAGGGGTGGCTAGAGCTGTCATCTCATGCATTCGGCTACCCTTAATATTTTTACCAGCTAATGATCGAGCATTGATGAAATCTTGATAGTAAATGTTAAGGGAATGGCCAGGTGCATGGTGTGGGAGCAACTCCTTCCGCACGCTTAGCCCACCCATTGGACTGAAGGGAGCTCCTGCATGCATGCATGCTTTGTTTGCTTTCATCTCATCACATTCACATACACACACACATATATATATAGACACCTAGTTTTCTTTTCTTTGTCCCCGTACAAGTATATATATATAGTTTTCATCAATTTATGGTCAGTTTTGAAATAAGGCCGTCTCACTCTCACACCAGAGACCAGGGTTTTGACAGGGTTTTATGCTCTGCTCTACTTCACAGGAAATATGTATATACATATATAGATGGAACCACAGGAAATAAAAGTTGAAGCTTGAAGCCTTGGAGTATGGTGCATGGCCGGGTTGCATGCATATCAACCAGTAGACTAGTCGATATCACCATCGAGAACTGCACCCAAGACCTTCTTAAGTATATCGCTGATAGGTATTGATTTTTGTTTTTATTAAATTATTGATTCTTGTCCTCATCTCGATTCACTTGTTCTGCAGAATTGTTTCAATCTTAATATGAAGAGAGATTTGGGAAGAAAATGTGCTGAACGAATTAAAAATCTATGGCTTCCCCGATGATTCCATTGATGGTGACTTTGAATATGGGGAAATTTTGAAATGTAACCCTTTTTTGAATAGAAGGCGGAATTACAATGAAGGCCACCCATTTGGATTTGCTGATGCTTATTGGATGAGTATGATGACTTTTTGTAGTGCCCCTTCGACAAGACCCCTTGTTTTGTTGATCTGAGAGTGTGTTATTAGATGAAGCTCACTGGGTCTTGGATTCTAGATTACTTACCATGAAGCTATGATCTTCTTTAATACAGCAAAATTCCTTGTAAACTCATCTTTTGTGAAGAACAATCATTATTAGATTACACGATTCAATTCAACCAATCTAGTCCTAAGAGAAAGTTGGATATCTCAACTATCCTTCCTTTTTTACATTTCACTTGGAAAAGGTCCAGTATCGGCAGGCAAACAATGAAATCAAGTAATTTTTGGACAATTCTATTGCTACCAGTTAAATGAAAGGTTTCAGAATGTTAATTAAATTTTATTTTTTTGTGAGAAAACTGTTAATTAAATGTTTTGGTTTATAAAAGAGTAATCAAATAAGAAAATATCAGTTCTCTCTCATGATCTCATCTCAGCAACAAAATAAAAAAAAAGGATGAAAATATCTTACATGACTAGCAGAACCATGGATGGTCTTGGTATTATGTTTCCGAACATAATCAGCTCAATTCTAAAGAAAGCAGGGATTTTGCCTATGAACCCGACAAGGAAATGGTTGCTTGCTTGCAACAAATTGGTCATATCCTTCTCAATTAGCCATGAATTTAATGTATTTAACAAGCATCATCCAAGCTATCGAGTATTAATAGTATGAGCCATCTGGCTTATTGAGAACTAAATAAAAAGGAGATAAAACAGAGCATATATTCTTTGTCTGTCAATAACCCTTGTAAGTAATGAATTTCCATGTTTGCATTGCAAAACTACATGAAAGCTACAAGCAAGTGAGCAAATTCCATGTTATGTACTTATGTTTCAATAATCACGTATTTGGAATATTACTGTCATCGAAGAAGAAGATAGGCTAGCATTGTTCATCCGCACACTGCTTAACTAAAAGCTCAACATAATGTCCATCCTGTTCCTCCCACAGTACTAGTTTATGAAACTGGTCGTATTGTTTTTCGACGGCAAAACAATGGCAGACCATAATATAAAGTACTCACATTTAACTTGGAAATCACAAATCTCTGACTTGGGAGAGTAAAAATTGTGCCGTCCCTCACAGAACTTGTGCGCCCATCCCACACAAGTTTTTTCCCATCACACATCAGCAGTAAAATTAACTAAAGCTCCACCAACCAGTAGTTTAGCAATGAAAAAGATTTATGATCCATCATACATACATTATCAAAGACAAGGAATTCATTTATTTTCATCTAGGCGTAGCCACAGTACAAATCACTTTCAATTTTTGGAAGCTAACAAGCAGGATAATTTCAAAAAAGAGTCAAAGCCCAACATCCGGCCTTTATCTGTAACAAGAAAGAAAGAAAAGAGAAGACTGGTTTCACAAAGTCTAGATAAGACAGAAGAGAATAACAACAATGCACCAGATTGTAATGTATGAAACCATCCAGCTTCCCTCCAATTTAAGCACTTTGCTGCAGATCAAACCTACTCACCTGCACAAAGGACACATATGAAAACGCCAATTATAACTCTGCAGACTCCTTTCGGTCACATGCATAGAACATATCATGATGCAGAAAAATTCGGACATCATGTCAAAAAACAAATCCAAAATTCAAAGAAAATTCCAGAAGCAAAATACCGGGGGTCATTGAACATATATAGCTTTGCTTGTGAAATGGCTCATGGAATCATTAGACCAGACTAAAACCAAGACCGTAGCAATGCAAAATGCATGGTACATATGGTAGGGCAAAGCAAATCCATAAAAAGGACTACAAAAAAATAAAATTTATACACATGCTCAACCATTTCCTTGACTGTCATGGCTATCATGTTGCAAGTCATATAACAGCCCCCCTGAGCAATTAATTGATGGTTGCAACAACATGGTAGGGCAAAGCAAATCTATAAAAAGGCCTGATGAAGCATTGGGGTAAATTGCAGCACAAAACCCCAAAATATCTGGTGATCCACATCCTTGTAATTCAGCTCCATGTAGTCGGTGTTTATTATCTGTATTAAAGTAAAGCTAGGTCGCAAATAGCGATCTGACTCTGTTTGATCATTCTGCCAATTATCAATAGTTTAATCTGACATTGCATTCAGTCCAGCAATATCAGATTACTATCATAAGACCAATTTGCGATTACTTTCATGTTTAATTAATTACTAGATTATCATTTCCTAGAAAGGTCTAAACTTGAATATAACTCCTATCTTAAACCCTAGAGCATATTCCTAAACATACTGGAAACACACAAGAAAATCTGCAAAAATAAACCAGTAATGGAATTGAAAATTCCCCAATTTGATCAACATTTTGGCCTAAAAAATTGAGCTTTCATGGGAATTTGACACCCATTCAACTATTCAACTGGGCTCTGTACCATTAGTCATGAGCAGTGGCGGATCCACCTATAACCTTGGGGGGTCGGGCGACCCCCCAACCGTCAAACCATCTAGTCGTTGACCACCTCTCCATATGGACGATGACCCCTTAAGACTTGAGACGGTGACCCCTCAATGCCGGACGACGACCTCTCCTTCCAAGCCCTCATTTTTTTCTCCTATGTTCTTCTTCTATACCAGCCATCAATCTGTTCTGCTTTTTTTTTTTTTTATCTTTTTTAGTCTGGCCATTGCTGACATACTGTAAGTTTTGTTTAAACTTGTGAATTGAACTTATTATATATAGGCTTAAGTTTAAAATTGGATTGCCATATAGGTTGAAATGTTTTTAATTCACATGCTTATTATGAATGAACTCAAAATTCGTATATATATATATGTTTTTAGCCCGAGCCTTTCAAAAGTTAGGGTTGACCTTGACTGAAGGACTGCTCTATTGTTGCATATAAATCCCAAATTTATGGGGTTCTTAAAAACTTTCGCTACCGCTTCGCGGCGTCGACTAAAAAGATATATTTAACATTGACCCCTCGAAATAAAAATCCTTAATCCGCCACTGGTCATGAGGCTCAAGTTGATCAAGAGTTGATACTTAATAATGGATCAAAGAGGCAACATCAAACATCAAAGCACATACATCAAAATTACAATTACATATCAAATTGAGAGCTTGACAGATACGAAAAAGAAAAAAAAATACCTTGAACAATCAATCGGACTCAACAGCCTCCACCTTTGGGCCTGAAATTATCCGAAAAATAATGGGTCAATTCATATTCGTATTATCAATATAAAACAGAGGGGGAAAGGGTAGGATAGGGTATGAGGCGGACCATGGAACTCGTGTGGACGGTGGTCCTTGCCCCAACCGATGCCGCGGGTGGACTCAAGGTACTGGTGAACGAGGTGGCGGCACTTCTGTAGGTGGTTGACGCCTTCGATGCGGTAACACCACCTGAGCTTCTCTCTGAGAATCTTGGCCTTCTCAATGTCGATCCACTTCTCTCGGACGATGTGCTCCCTCATCTCCAGCATCGCCACCGGGTCCTTGTACGGGTTCTCTGGATCAAAGTCATCTGGTGGCGATTCATCGAAGACCACACCCTTCCTCCTCCCCATTTTCTCAACTCAAACTCACTCTCTCTCACTCTCTCTCTCTCCCTCTCTTATGTCTCTCTGTGTTTTGTTTCTGAGCTGCAGCAACTGCGAAAGCTTTGGGCTTTGGGCTTAGAGATTGGTTTGGGTTTTGGGGATACTAACAAACCCCCATCAATTTCTTTTGCCACCCCCAACTAAAAATTTTCATTTTCATATACCAATTTTGCCCTCCATTAAAAAAAAACCAAGCCAGTTAACTTGCCGCCCCAACCCACCACCCCCTCACCTACCTACTTGCCATCAGCCTCACTCTATTGTCGGCCCCATCCCTCAAGAGAGAAAGGAGAGGAAGTGGTGGGACAAGGTCAGCAGTATGCCATTAGCCGGTGGGTTGGGAGTTGAGACTCGGTGGGATGGTTGTTAATCCCGCCGGTTGTGTGGTATTTTTTTTTTTTAAGGACAAAATTGGCAAATTGAGGAAAATTTTTAGGTGGGGTGGGAAAAGAAATTTTTGGGGTTCATTTAGAAGTCGACTTGGGTTTTGAGTCCAATTAAAGACATTAATCGTAAGCGAGGCCCAATTCTTATTTTCTATCAACCCGAGCCTACGCCACTACTTTGGGCCATGGAGGTGAAGAGAGAAACCACTTTCAACCTGTCATTGACCCACCAAAGATAGCGCAGGAGACGGACCGTCACTGTCGGGTTCAAGACACGTGGCAGATGCCCAGCTAATGATTGAGACGTAGAGCTGAGAGAGTTGTGCTCCTACTATCATGGACTGGTCCTGAACTCTCAATGAAGATCAACGATACACAGAAAGACCAAAAAAACAAAACCAAAAAAAAAAAACCATTTGAACAACATGATAAACAATTAAGTAAAAGACCAAAATCTTGTTTTTCATAGGTTATGATGACGTAACAAAGCTTAGTTTAATCTTAATGATCAACGTGCATACCTTGACGTCTCTGTTTGTTCTATCAGGTTGGATAAATCTGTTTCATTTTCACATTTTCTTGAATATTGGCTGCTAAGCCCATTTTTTTCTTTGGTGTAATTTGGATATGATTTTCACGAACATTACTCATTTCTTTCACTGAATCTTGATATGGTCAAGGTTTTGTCATGTGGGTATCATTTTTCAGCTCCAGGTAGTCATCATATTGTTCTCAAAGTACACACTCATTGCAAATGGAAATTGAATAACTCAGTTTGATTTTTGTCTCATATTCTTTTGGTTATCTTAGCCAAGTCCTTCAATGGATTTTGGGTTCTAGTCTGGTTGAATGTTTCTGGGTTTCATTTTCCTTTTCTTTTCCTTTTTACATGCATATGTTCATGCTAAAGAAGAAACATTTATGTAATGTTCTTTCATAATATATGTATGCTCCAGCATACATTCTCTTTTACCTGGAGTGCAGCTCTAGCAAATTGTCTCTCAAATTTTTCTAATCAAATTCGCAGTGTGATTAGTATATTCTTTCTTTTTAAATGCAGCAATCAGCAACTTGGGGACAATTTGTACTGCTGGTTCTTTTGTAGGTCGTGGTCTCAGAGTTACATTCAAATAGTTCAAGGTTTGTTTTGGCTTCTGCAGCTCATATTTTTCAATTTCATCATATATGAATGCCACTAGATGGAGGTTATCGTATGCATCATATATCAACCAATTAGTAGCAACCTCATTATTATCCCATGGCAACAACAACTTGAAGACATTGGTGATCATGAATTATCTTTACATTCAAGTATTAAAAGGCAATTCTAGAAAATAGCTTAAAAGTGTCTTTTTATCTTAATCTCCTTACCTATAGAGAATGGTAATGTTTCAGATTGTACTATAATCCCTCTAAACTTTTGATTAAATGGTCCTAATCATTCTTTCTATTCTTTTGTTCGTATTTCTTTGATAGATTATTTGTTCAATTTTATATGATTAGTACCTTGACCAATCGTATGTTTCCAACTTTCAGGAATGCTCTTATTAAACAGAGAATTAGTGTTTACCATGAGTTTTATAGTTGAGCTCCAAAGCTAGATGCCACTCCCAAGCAGCTAATCATGGATTCCACATCGAATTACCTCAAAAAGGAAAATGTAGAAATCACCAGATCAAATGTTCCTTCTAGTGGGGATACCTTTGAACCAGTTGTAAATGGTAATGGTGAGACTGAAGGTAGGAAAAGCTGGCCTGCTCCACTTCTTCCTGCTATATTTCTCCAATGTGTAACAATCTAGAACTTTTTCATATTTTTGTAATTTATTTTGCAGGCAAGCGGAGAGAACTGGTGGAGTGGCTAAATAGTTTACTTCCCAATTTAGGTTTACCGATAAGTGCTTCAGATGAGGACTTGAGGTCATGCTTGATTGATGGTACCATTTTATGTAGGATATTGAACAGGCTTAGACCTGGTTCTGTGGATGAGGTTGATTGTTAGTCTCTGTCCCTTCCCCTCCCAATTTTTTTTCTTCTTTTCATGAGTTATTGTACAAGTTTGTGATTGGATGTGTGGTTTTGTACCTTCATTGTGCATATTGTATTGTAGGGGGGTAAATCCAATGAGGATGCAGTTCCATCCTCAGAAAATGTTGCAAGATTTCTGGCAGCTGTGAATGCATTAGGGGTTCCCAGGTTTGATATGTCGGACCTAGAGAAGGTATTTATCAATTTTATGCATTAGGAGTGCCCAGGTTTCTAATATATTTGCTGACATTGCTATGATTGTCATGCATGGGCAAGTTTGTATGAACTTTTTTATAAGACAAGCAATATGTAGGTCTATGTTGATAGTTTTCTTGATATTTTAGTCATAATCTACTTGTTGGGCAATGCCCCACTGATGCAATGAAACAAAATTATGCAGGGTACTATGAAGACTGTTACAGACTGTCTTTTAACACTCAAAGCACAATATATGCCAAATTTTATGGGAGAAGAGAAGCGTAAGGTCTTTCAGCGTGCCTTGCGTAGTCCTATTATGTCAGGTACATTTATTCTCTTGCACAGATCAGATCCGTTGTGAGATGAACAGACAGAAATTAGAGATATGGATAGCAATTTCTATGCTGTATCACGAGAGTATGCTGATTTTCCTATGTCAAACTTTGTTTTGCTGTTGACAAACTGTTACATGCTGTTTTTGTCATTCAAACAATTGATATTGGATGCCACTTTACCTTCCACAGAACCTTCAGCTGCATTAAAGCATCATGTTGGACATAAGTTCCATGAGGTATTTCAGATGAAACAAGGACGCTATGCAGATCTTCCTGCTGCAAAAATTTCAGAAATGATGAAATCCAACAGTTTAGATGTAAGTTTCTTGTCAATGGTTGGAAACTCAATCTGTTTTTCTTTTTGTAATCACATATTTTTGATGCATCCTTAATGCATTTCAGCATCTCTTATTGCAGAACGCTCCAACTCAGTCACTTTTGAGTGTCGTAAATGGAATTCTTGATGAAAGTGTTGAAAGAAAGGGTGGTGAAATACCTCATGTATGGCAATCAGAAAGCACATGATTGTAAAAAAAAAATTAAAAATAAGTATATCTATACAATGACACAGTATGTACATGCATATTCGACAAATATATGGTTTGAAAAATATGCTCTGACATTACCTTTGTTGCACAGCGTGTGGCTTGTCTTCTGAGAAAAGTTGTCCAGGAGATTGAGCGGCGTATATCAACTCAAGCAGAACATTTAAGAACTGTAATATGTGTTTTAAATATTTTCACTTATTCTCATTAAAAATTGCTTTGTGTCAATTTCTTTACGGTTTTGTGCATCCAGCAAAACAACCTTTTCAAGGCTCGTGAAGAGAAATACCAGTCAAGAGTCAGAGTACTTGAAGTCCTTGCATCTGGAGCCAATGAGGAAAGCCAGGTATGAAAGATCATTCGGGTAAATAGATCAGTAGTTGGCAGCTATGCACACACATGTTTTAAATGAATTTTTTTGTTACAGATTGTCATGAACCATCTTCAGCAAGTGAAGGTATATTTCAAGGACAATAAAGAACATATCCTTGGTGTTCATTTTTTTCTTATGCCACTTTTATCCAGTTTACTAATTTTTAGCACCAAATTTTCTTTTCACATATTACTTCTTCATCACTTAAATATGCCTTTACTATTCTTTGCTATATTCTCTTAAGAGTTTTTATCATTTACAGATTAATCATCAATGGACTATGTAACAAGGATGCATAAATTTCTTTACACCCAATATCTATCTCTTTAAGCAGTCAACGAATATGTATAATTTACTGGCCACATGTAGATAAGAATCTTTGTTCATTTGATAAATTTCACAATATCTCTTGGTGGGAATGTTTACTATTGGCAGAATGAGAAGACAAGAATGGAAGAAAAGAAGAAAACTGACAGTGAAGATGTGATGAGATTGATGAAAGAGAAGGATCAGAGCAACCTTGAAATTTCAGGACTGAAGCAAGAGTTGGATATAGCCAAAAAGACATATGACTTGCGTTGCTTGCAAATGGAAACAGAAGCTAAATCTGCTAAAGCAGAACTTGAAGAGAGGATAAAAGAACTTGAACGCCTCTTGGCAGATTCAAGGAATAAGGTGAAAGAGATTGAGGCAAATTCTGAGTCAGAATATCAGTTTTCTAAAGCAAATCTAGAAGAGAGGGTAAAAGAACTTGAACACCTCTTGGCAGATTCAACCAATAAGGTGAAAGAGCTTGAGGCAACTTCTGAGACGGAATATCAGTTTTCTAAAGGACAACTTGAAGAGAGTGTAAAAGAACTCGAAGGCCTCTTGGCAGATTCAAGGAATAAGGTGAAAGAGCTTGAGGCAAATTCTGAATCAAAATATCAGCTTTCTAAAGGGCAGCTTGAAGAGAGCGTAAAAGAACTTGAAGGCCTCTTGGCAGATTCAAGGAATAAGGTGAAAGAGCTTGAGGAAACTTTTGAGTCAAAATATCAGTTTTCTAAAACCGAGCTTGAAGAGAGGATACAAGAACTTCAAGTCCTGTTGGCAGATTCAAGGAATAAGGTGAAAGATCTTGAGGCAAATTCTGAGTTAAAATACCTGACTTGGAACAAGAAAGTGCGTGTTTGCCACAGCTTCATGGATATTCAACTTGGTTCACTGCAGGTATGCTTTAATTCAAGTTACATGTTTAGCTTTAATTGTATCTGATGAATAATATACATTTTAGGAAATTCATGAAATATTCAGGAATTGAGGTCGTCTTCTAACTCCATTAAGCAAGAAATTCTGAAGGCAGGACGGAGGTACACAGAGGAATTTAATCACTTAGGTACAGTTGGCTATTGAAAAGCTATGTATGCTTCATGCAGTTTGTGATGGAAGATTTTCATGCCTTATGACTGTCTTTTTCAGGACTAAAGCTTCAAGCTTTAGCAGAAGCAGCTGAGAACTATCATGCACTTCTTGGTGAAAATAGGAAGCTATTTAATGAAATTCAGGATTTAAAAGGTGCCACAAAATAACTTAGCTAGACATGAGTTGTATCTGGCAAAAAAAATATTAGAATTCACTTGTTAAATTTCTTGTGCAGGAAACATTAGAGTATATTGTCGAATTAGACCATTTCTTCCTGGACAAAAAGAAAAGCGAACATCAGTAGAACATGTTGGTGATAATGGGGAACTGATAGTTGCAGACCGTTCTAAAGCAGGGAAAGATGGTCAACGATTGTTTAAGTTTAATAAGGTCTTCGGTTCAGATGCAACTCAAGGTTCTCTGCTACATATTTGGATGTATATTGCGTGATTGATCCCATTGATTCTTGTTGCAATGTTTATACTTGAATACATGATTGTCTCATGAAAAAAATTACGATACTCAACTTGTATAACTTATTTGACTGTTGGCAGCTGAGGTATACTCTGACACTCAACCATTGATACGATCTGTACTTGATGGATATAATGTTTGTATTTTTGCTTATGGTCAAACTGGATCTGGGAAAACCTACACAATGGT
This sequence comes from Purshia tridentata, assembly GCA_003254885.1. Taxonomy (NCBI): domain Eukaryota; kingdom Viridiplantae; phylum Streptophyta; class Magnoliopsida; order Rosales; family Rosaceae; genus Purshia; species Purshia tridentata. The sequence goes on from QANT01006723.1 coordinate 43,799, forward strand.
ATGAACACTTTATATCTTCATTTTCATGTATTTTCATATATTTTTAGCTAATGTTGATGCCTTTTTTTATGTGTATTTTTTCCTCTCAGAGTGGTCCTAATTCAGCAACTAAAGAGACCTGGGGTGTCAATTATCGAGCCTTGAATGACCTTTTTGATATCTCCCAATGTAGAAAAAACTCCATTAAGTATGAAATTGGGGTGCAGATGGTTGAAATATATAATGAACAAGTGCGCGATTTACTATCCGGTGATAGTTCTCAGAAAAAATATCCTTTCCGACTATGAAATGTGCTTGAAATGGATTATTATGAAAGATTATATTTGGACTAAATTTGAGCTATTGGATTTGCTATTGCTTTAAATTAAAATCAGTGTTGTTGAATTTGGTAACACTTCCTTTGTTGTCCTTGATTTGCACACACTTGGGATTATGACACACTCTCAACCCAACGGGTTAGCTGTGCCAGATGCTAGCATGCACCCTGTCAAATCAACCTCAGATGTAATACATTTAATGGGTATCGGATTTAAGAATAGAGCTGTTAGTGCCACTGCCCTAAATGAAAGAAGTAGTCGCTCTCACAGGTTTGTGTATCTCATATTTATAGAAATATATCTGCATAATATATATATATATATATATATTCTAGTGGCTCGTAATCTTCTCTTAATATGTGTATACAGTGTTCTTACTGTTCATGTACGTGGGACGGATTTGAAGACTGGTTCTGCTTTGATTGGTAATCTTCATCTTGTAGACCTCGCAGGAAGTGAAAGGGTAGACCGATCTGAGGTGATTGGAGATAGGCTTAAGGAAGCACAACATATAAACAAATCACTATCTGCTCTTGGAGATGTCATATTCGCTCTTTCACAAAAGAGCCCTCATGTACCATATAGAAATAGCAAGCTTACTCAAGTCCTACAAAGCTCTCTAGGTACTTCTTTTCTAGTTAATTTCATTGAGTCACAGACTTCCTATTTTTCCCAAAGATTTGTCTTCCCTGATTCAAACTTTTATAAGTTGTGTAGATTGTAATATCTTTTATCTCAAACAATAGTTTCTGGTCTTTTAAAACAGGTGGGCAAGCAAAAACACTTATGTTTGTACAGCTTAACCCTGATGCAAGTTCATTTTCTGAAAGTGTAAGTACTCTAAAGTTTGCTGAGAGGGTTGCTGGAGTTGAGCTGGGGGCTGCAAAAAGCAACAAAGAGGGCAGGGATGTTAGGGAATTAATGGAACAGGTCCTCATTTTATATACATGCTTGTTCATTTTCCAGCTACAACATTTCTTGCATATGATCAAAATTTTGGATGAAACTTAGTAAGACAAATATGCATGATTTCTTTGAAATCAAATACTTGTTTTAAACAGAAAACTTTTTTAAACAGAAAAGTGTGCTTGTTATTTTTCATAGAAAACCACATTTAACATTGATGCTTTGATTAAAAAAAGAAAAAAATGAAATGGTTAAACATCAGATATATGCTTCTGAGCAGCAATATGCATGAACAAGCAAATTGTTGTTTCTAATTTTCTCTTGGCTCTGCTCTGCTGTAGGTGGCATCTCTCAAAGACACAATTGCTAAGAAGGATGGCGAGATTGAACGATTGCACTTATTTAAAGATCTCAAAGGTGTGAGGTATGAATCTTCCCATCCCGTCCAAGCAGAGATTCTATAGGTAGAACTCCTCAGATAAGCCAAAAACCGCCAAGCGGGGAAGGCTTAGGACTAGAGGCAGCTTCTGATCCTGAAAACTGTTTTGTGTACAGTCGTAAGCATTCCGAAGTTGATTCCCAGCAGTCCATGCATGACCTTAAACACCAAAATAATTTTATCCGGCAATCAAAGGTTGCCGGGGGTGACATAGGTCAGAATAAACCTGCAGATGCTGGGATCTTAACATTTGGAGATGCAGATTTTGAGGAGAAATTAAGTGACATATCTGACGGTGGTCTTTCTGCTGGAACAGAAACTGACGGCTCTGCAGATAGCATGACTTTCCATGAAAGCACAAAAACAGATAACTTGGAAAAGTGAGTATTACTTTCTCTCTAAGTTTACACTCATGCAAATAGTGACTCATATTTGAGCACTAATAACCTCTTTCAAATTATGGTTTTAATTTCTGCAGGCCTAAAAGGACTATTAGGGTTCCGCGACCCTCACTAAAACCAGCACTGACTTCCTCACCTACAATGTCAGGAGCAAAGGCCTCTCCAAAGGTGTCATCAGGTACGTGAAGTTACAGGTCTCTCTCTCTGCGCATATCTGTATTAATATTTGTCTTAGTAGATAAACAAACATGTAGTCCATTCCATTCCTCAGTAATTACGTGTCTTATGTCTCTCAACATTGCCAAAAATTGCGTATTGCAGGTTTAAGAAAAAGTATCAGCTCTTCTTCACTCAAGCCTTCCGGTTCCAAGCGATGGCAGTGATTACAAGGCAGTCAACCTTCCAATTTATTTTCTCATTTTTTCATACTCATGTATAGTTTTCTTTGATTGATCATATACTTTGTTGCTTTGCATTCCCACTTGGTTTCTTAGTAAATATCTAACCTTTTTAGCTATGAAAATTTTTTTAAAAAACCTACAAACCAAAAAACCCCTTGGGAGTCCCCCAGTTCATGATATCAAGCAAAAGCTTGTTCACACCACAACTGAAGAAAAACCCTGCTATCAGATTCTCATATCAGCAAGACACATATATCGTCTACAGAATTAGCTTCTCGATAGTTATTGATATCCACGGATTAGATTGATAACCATTAAAGATAGACTTACATTTTGTATCTCAAGTTTTGTATTAATTGCATAAACAAAAATTTCAGTTTATAAAGTTCAGTTTTCTACTGAAATGGGGAGTCTATGTATATCATTTGTCTTTGAAATGTGTGTATATGGATGGATGGATGGATGGATGGAAGGATGGATGGATGTAGAGGCAATTCTTGAAGTCCAAATCTTAGATGATAAGATATGAGAACAAGAAAACATTTTTTATTGATCAACATCCCATATTGTTTTTTCTTGAAATAAAGTCAATTAATCTGTAAATAATACAATTTACAGATGATAAGATGTGTGGTAAAAGCTGATAGTTATAGTCTTTCTATACAATAATACAATTTTCAGAGCAGACAATAGTGGCATGGGATATGATGGAGCTGTAGACCCCTCCAAAACATACAGAGTTTAGAATGATTCTGTTAATTTAAGTGGCAAAGTTTCATCAATTAGCAGAGTTTTAGAATGTGAAGAGGGGTTAAATTAAGCTAACCCAATTTGCTTGATCTTTGATTAGAATTTTGGTGCATGATGTTTGGCTTTGAATTTTGATCCAGAAAGGGTCAGGGTGTAGCCTTTGTGGGACAACCCTACTAAATTCCTAGTTGACCTCTCTAAAGTGCAAACAACATTTGATACAACAGGGTCGATACATGTTCAGCTATTATAGCCAATGCAATTATTGGACAATACAAAACACCAACCCAAGGCATACGAGGCAAAAGTTTCCAAACCACAAGTTTGGTGTATATGGTAAATAAGAATCATACACTGCATCACGTTCCTCACGAGATTGCTTTCTTCAACACTGACATCTTACCAAGTCTTTCATGCTTCACCTTTTTTTCTTTAATGGGTGATAAAGGGCAAAATTTGAGCATCGACTGTGGAAGGAAAAGAAATATAATTATCGAGTTGTTGAGTAAAACTTAATGCAACGGGTGGCTTATCACATAATGTGATGAGAGAGATAAAAGACACAAGATAATAAGTATACAAAAAATCGACAAATGAAAGTGAACTCAAAATGTCTTGTTTGAGAAGCTTTTAACTGAGGAAGAAGGGTAACCCAAGCAGGCCAAGCCCAACTGAAAAATAAATAGGCTTTCAAGCAGCCCATTTATGCCTTCTCAACTTGGACAAACAAACAAAACAAGATAATTTGATGAGAGAGCTATACCCTATATAAGTATATATAGCCCACTTGACCTGCTTGTACTCGTAATCACATGCAGTTGCCCCACATGCAATTGTCATTCTGACAGCTTGCCTAACGAATAGCCTCTTCACAACCAGCTTTAGCTATCAGACATCAGATCAGACCTTTCAACCACTAACTTAAAGCTCAAGAGTCAAGACCCTCTTGCTCTCTGCACATGCCTAACTGATACACACACCCACCTTGGATTGCACCATGTTGACTAGTCACTTGTGAGACCATTCAAAAGCCTAATAGCAATCCTCCACGACACTACTAAGTCAGCCAAAGCCAGTCCAAACACTAGAAACAAACAAACAGACAAGCACAAACCAACCAGAACAGACCAATTCACCACAAGTTATGCGATGCTTCCAAAGACGGAAACCCCAGTACCCCACTAGAGTCGTCCTATTTCCACCCACCCACCTTGAACCAACTTGGAAAATTCATCAAATCAAATCACACTTTAGCTTTAAAGGAGATCACAACGCCACCTCAATAATTTATCAATTTATTTGTTTATTCAATTCATTGAGTCATTGACCCATCAATTTTAATATGCAGCTTTTATGACTTAGAATTAAACACCACGTGCCTGCTTTACAGATACCCAGAAATGAATGACATAAAATTCCAAAACATCTAAATCCTCAGTTTCTCCAAAATACAATTACAAAAGGAGGATTATGAGAACCAAACAAAGTCTTTAGGAGATTACAAGCACTTGTCCCATAAAACCTCCCAATCTATAAAGAAACCAAAAACCTGCTCCATCTAGAGAGAGAACACCCTCTCTCTCTTTTCCTCCCTTTTTTTATTCCTCAAAATGGAACATTTCCCTTCACTTTAATTTACATATACATCTTTGAGATTACAAACACAACAAAGAAAAAAAAGAACTCAAAACACCAACCAAATAATAACATCAGATTTTGACTGACTTGTATGTACAAAAATTACACTCACTCGACTCTAGGACCCCAAAAAATATTAGGCTCCTCCTCCTCCTCCTCTCCTCTTAGATCCCAAAGAACAAAACTTTGCTGCTTTTGAGAGTTATTGTGAGCTTAGGCCACGGCAGAGATGCTGCAGTTTCTGCGGTCCCTGCTAAGACAATCAAACCCTTCAATGCGCACAGCAACAGGCTTGTCCCCTGACTTCATCCTAACACACCCTCCTCCTATACGAGAAGGCGGTGCGGGAGAAAATGGACCCATCTTGCTATTCCCAAACTGCTCATCTTGGACGACAGGGTTTGATGCCCTGCTAGGAGGAGATCCACTGAAAAATGGTGGGGATGAAGCCACTTGATAACTGGGTCTCTCGCCACTATATCCCTAAAATAACAAAAACAGAGGAAAAAGGTTTATAATTCATTCCTGGGTTATTGACAAAAGGGAAAAAATTTGTTTTATAAACTTTACTCACAAACAATATATCTTGAGTAAAAAAAAAAAGATCTTGGAGAAATGAAAAGTTGCCAACTAAGAATTTCAAAGGAAAAAAAATTCGCTTCATAGAATTAAAGCAAAAATTTTCATAATGAGAGGCAGAGAGAAAGGGAACCTTTCTGCGAATAATATCCAGCAGCTCAGACTCTGCTTGAGAATCTCCAATCTCCAATTGGTTGTGACTGTCATAGCAGTAGCAAAAAAAAATTATACACCCAAATAGAAAACTTTTGACTCTGTTTAGGACTAAGAAAATTAAATAAGAGCAGAAAACTGAGGGAAAAAGATATATACTTGAAGTATCTAAAAGGTCTGATGGGGTCGTTAAGGGATGGATTCAAGAGGCTTAACCGACGTGGTTTTGGGCAGACAACTGAGTCCACCATCTTCATCCCCTCGCAGCCTGCCATGGTGTTCTTCTCATAAGCGCACCTGTTCATGTTTCCTCTTTTTTCACAAGATCCCAACAAGGACGCCTACACAACCAGATTTGAGATCATCAAAATTAACTCAAAAATACAAACTAAAATTTTGGATCAAAACATAATTTAAAAAAATCTGATCTTTTGTTCTTCTCCAATAAAGTACATTAGAAAGCTTGAAGATTTCTGGGAAACGAAACAAACCCAACAAGCAAATAAAGAAATTGTGAGTTATTGCAGATCTATGAGTGAAAGAACCATGATGTTTATGATACACTAAAAAAGACAGGGGCAAAGAAGGAACCTTAAGAGCTGGCCCAAAAGGCTCCTCCTGTTGGAGGAGGAAAAAAGGGAATAGAAGGAGCAGAGATTTTTGGTGGGGGTCTGAGCGAGCGAGAGGGATAAGGGTTGGGTTGGCCGAGTATTTATCATTCACAGAAACAAAGATAGAAGAAAAACGAGAACGAATAAATGTTCCGCTGCGTGCGGGTGCAGTGTCTATCACACTGTGCACGTTCGATGAGTTTGATATCCTTCTAATATTGGGATGTGAGATGAAGGCGAGCGATTTGATCCACATGACTCACGCGTATTGCTTCGTTCATTAATTGAGATCCAGCTCTTCATCCTCTTTTCAACCTCTGTAATAGATAAATATTTTCATTTTGACCACAGCCATGAGGCCTACAGGCTACAGAGAAAAATATCTAATTTTCTCATATTTTTTAAGTAGCTGCATTATTTATTGCAGCCTGTAGGTGCATAATGCATTCACAAACTAAAATGTTTTGACCAAAGCCCTTTTAAAAAAAAAAGGTTATAATTCAGGAAAAGTATAGTTCATTTAGAAATTTCGGATTTTAGGCTCATAGGGTTTTTATTTTTTTCATAAATTTAGGTAACCGAAGATAAAAATAATTAACATTGAGCCCTCAACCCTTGATGTTAGGTTAAGTAATGAAAGTGAGTTGAATAATAGATTAGAATTATAATAGTTCATTCGATTCCTCTAATGTAATAAAAAGAAAAATTAATTTTATATGAAACAGTTCATTTAAATTAGAAGATGCAAAAAAGATTTGTTAATGTCATTTTTTTGGTGCCACATATTTATTAAGAAAATACCAATTTATTATCTTTCAAGGCTTGAATTAACAATTAAATCTTCATCAAAGAGATATTATGTAAAAATTTTGTATGTAACAATAATATACGCATAAGTTATTCTCACAAAATCGCCTTACATGATAGTCGCAATCACTTATTATGAGAATAAGGGTGTATCTATTCGTTAACAAAAGTGTTTCTCATAAGAAGCATTTTAATTTTCAAAAAAGGAGCAAGCATCTGAGAGGAGTTAAATTAAATGGTAGGGTAGCAAAGAATTTATGATGCTATGCAGAAAAGGTTAAGTAGGCTCCATGATTCCAATCCAAAGTGGAAAGGACAGACAAATGTGAAATGTGGAGATAGAGAAATGCAAGTGTGGGAACCACAATCCCAATCCCATTCCCTTTCCCTTCGATTCCTCCACATGCCACTGCCTTGGGCTGTCCAATGAGTAAGTTGGGTTCTATTAAATTTTGTGGCAAGTGGTCCACTCGTATTCGTGAAGAGGAATATCCATCATCCAAGACCTAGCCCCCTACCAACCTCTTTCAATTTCAATACCTGATATCATATTATTCATATATGCATATGTTATGTTATATAGCCTATATGCTTCATTAATGCGTGTAACATACTGTTGAGTAAAGGACTTGTATAGCCATAACCCATATTCCATCAAGGCCTGTATCTTTATGGGCTATAAAAGGCCCAACGTATTAAACTAAATTTGGGCCAAGTTAGGCCCATGCCACTGACTCCAAGTTCGCTAACCAATCAATGAGCCCATTTGAGCTGGATCCTCTGTGTGACTGTGAGTCTGTATAGAGGCTACAGCAAACATTTCAGAAAATTGAGAAGAAGGTGGTGTGGTCATGCCCATTGTAAGACTTGTATTCATTAGTCAAAGTGCATGACCTACGTACTAGTTCAATTGTTCAAATGTGGCAACTGGCATGGCAAGCCATTTCTGCAGGTATTATTATCATCAATTCCTTGCACTCTTTATTAACAACTTGGCTTACATATCTATATGTCTTTGTATTGGGTTTTCAAAAATAGTATTATTATCCCATAATAATTAAAGTTTAGAGGGATTGCTGGATTGGAGTATCTATGGATAAATAATATTGCTATATATTGCTAGGTGATCCCTATTATGATTTAGCAATCAAACCAACAGTTAATTAGTACAGGAATTCAAATGATATAAGTTGTGACATTTGGGATGATTCTGTGACAGTTCCAAATTCCCAGGCTACCTACAAATGGGAACAAAATTAAAATATTTTCTTTCCATACATCATGATTGCCCACCTACAAAGTCATCAACTTTAAAAAAGTCAAGAAATTATCCCATGCAAGCTCCAGACACATCTTCTAAAATCAAAATAGTTGTTTTATTGGACTTTTTTTTTATTTTTTTCATTTCCCATCTAAGTGGGTCATAATTTATGACCTAGCCTACAATATATATCCCTTGAGTGTACCATGTGCTACCTTTTTTATTCCACTGCAATCTGCATGTGTAGCAGCCTTGCTCTTCTCTTCTTTTGATTCAGCTGATCAAATCCCTGTAGATAAACTCTAATTAAAAAGCTAAAGCTAAAGCTACCCTTGCCTCTATCTTTATGTTCCTTGCTTTGTTCCCTCATCTTTCACTTTCAATATTCATGAATCACATAACCAACTATCTTTAGTAGTACCTCTGCTTTCATGGATTCCAAATCTTGCTCCAAATTAATTAATCCATGTCACTCACATGTGGTTCCTTTGATTTGTAGGGCCCTTCAATAATATACTAATATATATTTATCAGTATATACAGAAGGTTACCTAGCTAGGATATTCACTTTGTGCAGTCATGCACATTGATGATCTAGTCATCCAGCAACATGATATGGTGGGTCATTGTGCTGGGAAGAAAAGTGGTGAAGAATCTCTTTGATATTTCCCATCCAGAACTCTCACTTTGCTCATCTTCTCTTGACACCAATGCAATTGTTCTTCACTTAAGTCGGTCATTCTCAAAACCCTGGAAACCAACTTTAGGTCAATTAGACCCATCAGTATCTCCATCTCTTCCTCCACCTTCAACTTTCTTTTTCTCAAGCATTTGTGAGAACGGCGAAGATCTTTGATCTTTATCTTCTTCTGCTCATCAAATATTGGGGAAAAAAGAGAGTCAGGAGTAGGTGATTAGAGAATGATAACACAAGCAATCTGATGTGAATATATATCAACTTACCTTCTTATTAACTTTTTTAATCAGATGAAGAAGAGTTGCATCAACTGAACCTCTTCTTTTTCTTCTAAACATGGATTTTATTTTTTGGCAGGGCTTCTCCTTATCAGCCTTGAGAAAATCCATGAACGTTCGGATTCCATCTTCCATTATCATTAAAAATGCAGCTGAAGAAATTCTTGAGCCAAAACCCTCATCCTTTTGTTGGTCATCATCTTCAGAAGCTTAAAACATAAAAACGATGCATTAATTAATTAACTTGTTTGATCCCTAAACCTTTTGCATTATTTCTTGGAAACTATTCCATGAAAGAACTACACAACTTTAATTTTACTGTCATGCATTAAACATTCAGGCCTCGTTTGGTGTCTAGGATTGGATTGGAAAGGATAAATGATAAATTCATGTGTATTTAAGGAAAAAGAAGGAATGTTTTTCTAACTTAAAGGAAGAAGAGGGAAAAAATATGGCTTAGTTATAAGGAAAATGTTATTTTTGTTAATCCCCACCATTTTGAGGGGATTGGAAAGGATAAGTTTTCTTCATAATTTATCTATTTTATTCTCATCTTCTTTCTTCAACTTAAAAATTTCTTCTTCAAATACACATAAATTTGCTACTTATCCTTTCCAATCCAATCCTAGATACCAAACGAGGCCTCAAATTGTTAAAGAAAAAGGGTATGAAAGAATAAATAGTAAATTCATGTGTATTTAAGGAAAAAGAAGGAATGTTTTTCTAACTTAAAAGAAGAAGAGGGAAAAAATATGGCTTAGTTACAAGGAAAATGTTATCCTTGCTAATCCCCACCATTTTGAGGGGATTGGAAAGGATAAGTTTTCTTCATAATTTATCTATTTTATTCTCATCTTCTTTCTTCAACTTAAAAATTTCTTCTTCAAATACACATAAATTTGCTACTTATCCTTTCCAATCCAATCCTAGACACCGGCCTCAAATTGTTAAAGAAAAAGGGTATGAAAGAAAGTAAAAAGTAGAATTGACTGCATGAGTAGTACCTCGGTATTCTGGCACTTGAAGTAACTTTGGTGCCAAAAGCCTCATTCTAGCATAAATCTCAGGTCTCCTGCCCTGCTCATAAGGCTCATTCTCTACATATCTCTGCAGAAGAACTTGGAATTGCTGAAATTGCTGCGCTATTTGGCCAGGAACGCCAGGGTCAAAATCACGCTTATGTGAGGCCCTTTTTCGTTCGAAATTGTTGTAGTTCCAATTAAGTGCTTCCCATGTTAAGCAGATTTGAGCAACATAAGCAGCCTCCAGTTCATGATAAGGGTTGTGACGTACGTCTGATGGCCTTTTGGTGACCATTGAAATTTTATGAACAATCCTCTCTGAAATTGATCTTGGACAAACTGCAATAGACCTCAGTGATTCTGAAAAAATTTGATTGTTCAGTGTCAAATTCAGCTTTTAGAATAATAAACTAAGCCCGATATAATTGATTTATAATACCCCATCAGAAAAAGGAAGTACACATAAAGCTAGCTAGGTAGAGAAATTAATTAATCATGACCTGTTTCATTGAGCTTTTGGGCACTAATTCTGTCTAGGAACATCATTTCTTCATCATACTTTTGGAAGACTGTGTAAGACTCCCACTTGGGGCAGCTTCTCCGAGATGACGAAGAAAATGGATCTTCAGTCCCAGAGTCCCTACAATTAATTGAGCTTCTCCATTCAGAAGAGCTCTTAGAAGTTGATCCAACTGTTGTTGTGTCACCAAAAATTTCTTCTTCATCTTTAATAGTTTCTTGAACTTGGAACTTCTTGGTCTCCAATTGGGGTGGCGCAAATACTAGAAAATTTTCATCCCCAGATATTTCTATCTCTGCCTTTTTGTGTTCAATGTTCTGTTTATCACAATTATCTGTATAATGGCAGAAGCAATATTGTCAGGCTGCAGATTATGCAAGTATTAGAAGTACAACATGTGACTAGCTACTAGTGCGTAACAAACTTAGATGCTTGATATAATGTGACATACATACCGTCACAGTTTTTGTCATTGCCCTCTATGTCACTTGTGTGTATCTTAGAGGTGGGCCAGACTCGATCATTTGGGACAGGATTTTGATTTACTGAGATTTCCTCTGCACCATGATCATAATATGCAGATTCTGAACCTTGTACTGGTGAGTCATGCTCTGGAGACATCAGTATTTCGGTGGCATAATTTTCATCTTGATCTTCAATCATGCTCTCACTGGCGCTAGTGAATTCTTCAGAACAACTTTGATTCTTCTGAATATTGTTTTTAGGCAAAAAATATAGTGCTTCACCACCGCGAATGATGTCGGCCACCAGATGGTCATTTTCAGTGCAGTACTGATGACCATGAACATGAAAGTGCGTTTCTTCTTCTACTTCTTCTTCCTCTTCTTCATCTTCTGAATACAAATAGTTTTCATATCCATTGTGGTTTCTGTAATTCAACAAAATTAATGCATACAAAAATGGTGAATATTTAAGTAAATATCAAAGCATTTGAAATAATAAAAGAAGTACAACACAAAGTGAGCAAGAGAGATATATGTGTTAATTATGGCTAGCTAGCTAGTATAGCATGCAAGCTTCAGACCTTGGGAAAATTGGGTTGCTCCCAACAAAGTAGAAGAGCTTGAAAAGCAGAATGGAGGAGACATAAAGGAAGAGCAGGAGGAGCTTGAAAGAGCATGAGGTGTTGTAGAAGAGCCTAACTAGTGCTTCCTCTGTTGAACATGGCATTTTCTCCAATGCTGCTCCCAAATGAGTTTCTATGGACTCCTTCACAAAGCAAAGTGGGGAGTACTACTCCTTGTAAAAAAGTTAAAGCGTGTGCTTTGGTTGCTTTTGCAAAATCTCTTCCTTATTGGTCAAATTGGTTCGTTTGTTTTTGGCGAAATGCCTAATATGTCCTGTAAGGCTAATTAAGTGTATTATCTTTACATTAGTGCATTAACTTTATCGTTTTAATGGATTTCATTAAATTGCTTTCTGAAAATTAGTTTTATTTAGGTAGAAGGTCAACAAATATTTCTTTTGCATGTGCTTACATTGTGTCAAACAAATCAAGGGAATATTTCGAATGCGTTAGCTTTGTATTAAAAGCACATAAACCTTGTATTATAGTGTGTATTTTAGAATAGAAAGGCTTTTCCGTTTTATTTTCTCTCTTTTTGTGGCTTGAATTAAATTAAAAAAATCCTATACTAAGAGTCTACGAGAAAGGGGCCTATACTATATATCCAAAATAAATAAATCAATAAAAACAAAAATAAAAAGAAGAGACCAAAACCAAGCCACACGCATTGGTAGAGAAGTATGCATACCACTTTTTAAAAGAAGTATACAAGATATTATTTCCTAATAAATAAAAATTTGAATGGAGGCTTGAAGGGCATTAGTATTCTTTGCCTCCTAATGAAATAAAGAGCCTTTTATAAAGGTAATGGTGGGGGTGTTGTGAATTGGAGCTTCTTTTGGAAATCTTCTAAGTTGTTTCTAATTGTCTTTAACTTTGGCACTAAGGTTTCTGCTGACCTATATCTTGTATATCCACTCAGGGGTTGATTTCTTAGCGAGACACGAATCAAATCGTGCATGACACATATTATATATATATATATATGAAGTATTAAATTAGTTTAGAGAGTTGGACTAAATAAAACGATTTGAAATTCTATATAATAAGCAGTTAGGTCCATCCATTATGATTTATTTCCTTTCCTTCTGTAATTTTGTGCTTTTCTACATAGTACCAATACTTTAAATTACACATCACATCTAATACCAAAAGAAAAAAAAAAAAAAAATCTAACACCAAAAATCATATCTACATGTTAGTTAAATTGAGCTCAAGCCCAATTTTCCAGTTACCAGATGTATTATACCCTCAACTTGTTTTGCAAGCCCAAGAACCCAATTAACGTAAGCCCAATAATAAAACTTTCCAATATATACGAAAAGGCCAATTGTGTATCATTTTGTGAAATCTTTAGAGAGAGAGAGAGAGGCAATGACATGCAGGTGATAGAAAGATGTGGATGAATATATGTTTCTAGAAGTCATGGCATGCAGGAAAGATGGAAGTTGGAGGACTAGTGCATTAAAAGTTGAGGTTAGGATTGAATTTTATGTGAAGCAAAAGCATGAAAGACAAAAGGAGAGATGAGTGAAGAAAAATCCAACAAAAACGCCTAACCATGCAAGATACAGTCGTGTGGGTTGGTGACCATTTTAACCACTCTTTCTAAACTTCAATTTTCTCACATTTCATCCAATATTAAATATAACAAAAAGTACATAAGCTACCCATACAGCTATGCACACGAACTATCTTAAACTGTCAATTCTGCAATATTCTCTAGCAGAAATTTCATTAATTATATGCCAGCCTAACAAAAATTTCATATCATTATCATGGCCACTTCCTATATCCATCTTCATTAATTAAAAACTTGCACCATATCAAACAATCGATCTTGGCCACACACACACATATATATATATATATATTCAAGAATGATAATTTTATAGAGACTTAAAAAATAGACGGTTTCGATCATCGAATTACAATGCAGAATGTATCTCACAAGTTATGCCTCATAAAATATGTATACCTCAACGGAAGGAGTATATATATCAAATGATGCATGTATGCCCTTTTTAATCCAAAAATCTAACCCAAAAATGAATTGAGGTTGCTTTATTTTCCTAATGGGACTTATTTCACAACCCTCTTATTAATTTGGTGTAATCAATAACTATTTGCAGAATTACTATATATATAAACTAAATTAATGTTTGCAAACTAATTAAGTAAAGAGTTGCAAGCTAAGAACCCCACTGCCACAATCACAAATTAGATGACGATAGACGGCGACAAGTGTCAATTAATGATATACGAATGAAAAGGGTTCGAAGAAATTAATTAAATTGGTATGCATGTTCCCATTGGACTATACAATAGTCTATAGTAGCTTAGCCAGTCAAGGTGTTCGGTGGGTAGAAATGGGTGAAGGTGGTTGGACGTACTGGATCATATTCATATATTGAACAAACAATTAATTAATATACATATATAATTAAAATCATCATCTGGTGGGCAACAGAGACAACCCTCGTGCCCAAATAATTGCCACTCATCATCCTTGATCTGGCTTCAAATTTCATATCCACTTCTGACTGAATCCTTCATAGTCAAGGCCACAGTGTGTGGGTTTTCGGTAATTTACTAATCTTTTCATATAATTAAGAAATTAAATTTGTACTTCCATTTCATGCACCATCTTTGTCAAAGTGTTAGCTGTAATTATCAGAATATAAAAAGACTACTGACTAATGGTAATGGCTGCTTCTTCTTGAAGTTTGAGTTATGCAACACAAACTACATACCATTAATATATACCTCATCTTATTTCGTCTTGTTGATGTTATATTGATCAGCTCAGTTACGTACTTTTGAGCATCAAATATCTGGTCCTGTATTTAAGGATTCAGTACTCGGTTTAGGAATCAAATCAAAGTCATAGAAATGCAGGAGAATCTTCCTCCTGGGTTCAGATTCCATCCTACAGATGAAGAACTCATCACCTACTATCTGTGCCGCAAGGTTTCTGATGTTGGTTTCACGTCAAAAGCTGTAGCAGTTGTTGATCTTAATAAGTGTGAACCTTGGGACCTCCCAGGTATATTTCATTAATCTCAGATTAAACTTGCTTTCTTCTTCTGTTATTATGTTCAATCTGCTAATGTGTTTAATTAGCTGGAATTAATGCTAATTTTTCTTTTTTGGAAATGATAATTAGCTTACCTTTGTTTTTTTTTGGCCTGATTAGCTTACCTATGTTTATTACAAAAGTCTATGATAATTTCTTTCTTCTTCCTTCGATCTGGGTAATTAATATTGTTCTTGTTCGGTCATAATCTGCATATATGTATATATATATATATATGTCTTAATTATTTTGCAGAAAATGGCTTATTGAATTTTAACTAATTAAGGCAATCTTAATTTTGTCCGATCCACTTGTGTGCCAGCAAAAAGGAACAATGGAGTTTGGGTTTTACTTGAGGAAGAGCTTGAGGGTTTTTAATTTTGATTTCCTAAAAATTATGTTTCTCTCTTCCTTCCTCCTGGATTTGCTTGACCAATTCTACCAAAGTAGATAGAACTAACTAGCTCCCACGACAAATTTTCATACAGTGGACTTTCCTAGCAGTAAAAAATTAACCCCAAAAAAAAAAATGTAATTGGATATTTAGAAAATTGTTATGCAAATTGAATAATTTAGTTAAAATTAACAAGAATTAAGCTTATGATGAATTGCGGTTGGTGTACAGGCAAGGCTTCGATGGGAGAGAAAGAATGGTACTTTTTCAACCTGAGAGACCGAAAATACCCAACTGGGCTTCGAACCAACCGAGCCACAGAAGCTGGATATTGGAAAACAACTGGGAAAGACAAGGAAATACTTCGTGCAGGTGTACTTGTTGGGATGAAGAAAACCCTAGTTTTCTATAAGGGTAGAGCTCCTAGGGGTGAGAAAAGCAACTGGGTCATGCACGAATACAGACTCGAAAACAAGCAATATTCAACTTTCAAATCCTCAAAGGTACTTTATTAATTCATTTGAAGATCTTATCATATTCATTCATTAATTTTGGGGTTATTTAGATCATTTATATTTTATAAGACTTAACCCATTAATTATAAATTTCATAGATTAGGTTCATTATTAAATTGCAGATGCCACATAGGATATATTTACAATATTTGCCATTCTCACTAAACATTTAATACCCAACAACATTCAATTAAAATTCCTATTTTTTAGCATATTATTTAAATCATCATTATTGTGCATCTAAAATTATAATTTCTATTACAAGTAAATTATCTATGAGAAATTCAAGTAAATCATATACAATATTAAAAAAAGATATGTATAAGCACTTAAGATATGTCAATCAAATGGACGAACCAAATATTTTCAAGAAAACCGTTCATTTGTTTGATCAAAGTTACATAAATAAATAGTTTCCAATTTGACTTTTCTTTGTAAGGATGATCAATTAATGAAAATGTAATAATAAACAATTCGGATGATACAAAACGACTCGTGTGGGCCCCACAAAGGGATCCCACAAATTGGAGTTTGTGGAAATCCCACAATTGAACCTTACTCTGTATATATATATATATATATTATGTAGATAAATTATGTATAAGAAATACTTATATGTAATTATGTATTATACTAGGTAAATTATGTACATAGGCATTTACCGAAAAAAATGTATAAGCATTTAATTAATGTAGGTAAACTGTGTAAGTATAAGCAAATAAGAAATTCAGATATATAAAAGAATATATATGAAGATTATCATACAATATGCGGTGACTTATAAAATTTGAATTTCATTATTGAAATTCCAAAAAAATGTTCAAAATTGATTGCAACAACAATCAACAAACCAAGATATAAGGATAATAAATGCTTTTTTTCCAAATACAAAAAGTCAGCGTGTGTTTAGTGTTGGTTATGAAGGCTTAAGGGTATTTTGAACATCTTAAAAATTGTTAGGCTGACTCATCATCGCTAAAATGAAAATGAACTTAATTAGCATTCAGTCTTAACACTTAAGAAAAAATTTACTTCAATTTTAATTGAAGAAATATGAGTTTGAAGGGGATTTCCCTAATTTACTTAATTTTTGGTTACATATATATATGCAGGAAGAGTGGGTGGTTTGTAGGGTGTTCCAAAAGAGCACATCAGCATTGAAGAAGCCACTAGCAGCAGCCTCAGCACAGCAGCAGCCATGTATTGATCAGTCCCCATGCGATGATGATGATGACACAAACTCAATCGTGAATGAATTTGGAGACATCGAGTGCTGCTTACCAAATCTAAATACCATTAATTGCATTGCAAATTCAACACAAAGTACTTATAACAATAACAATAACGTGAATGATGTTAACATGTTGATGAGTCTGAACATGAATAATTGGGGGGGTGGCGCCGCAGCAAGAGAGGCGGCAGCGGCAGCTAATAGTACTAGTACTCTTCCGGCGTCGACACTAGTCTCGTGGCCATCTAGCAGCAACTTGCTAAGCCCTTCAAATCAGCTGTCAGTGAATTCCTTGCTTCTTAGGGCATTACAACTTAGGGGTAGTAGTTATCAACCAAGAGAATTAGCTACAGCAGCAGCAGCAGCAGGAGGTGGTTCAGATCATTACTCATATATGCAGCAGCAGCAGCAGCAAGGCCAAGGAATAATGTCTCACTTTATGAATGGGCCCTCAACTTCTGATATAAATACAAACTTCCAAGCTTCTTCATCGACTACCACGTCTAAGGAGATTATGGATCAATCAATGCCACCACAACAGAATTCGGAGCAACCATTCAACTTGGACTCCATTTGGTGAAGCAAGCTAGCTATCTTCAGCCTGATCAAGATCGAATATGATCGAATATATGCTAACAATATCTGAATGCAAACTGCGATTGCTATTAATCCTGAACTGGGTGTAAAATACATGACTCAGTACATGCAGGGACTTGCTGCCATGCACGCACGTACGTATATGGACCATATGGTCATGTTCGTATCGTAATTCCTGCATGTATAAAAATTAATGTTGATCACTTTGGTGTAGTTAACTAGCTAGCTAGAATATGTCGAAAAATAAGGGTATACCTGCATGCCTAAGTTTAATTATGCTTCTGTTTAATTATTGTACATGTTCCAGCTCGATCAATGCGGCTGGTAGGGAAAATTCCCAAATATATATATGTATGGAGCCTCTCAACTACGCACCAAAATCCGTCTTTGTTAAACAGCTCTCTCTCTCTCTCTCTCTCTCTCTCTCTCTCTCTCTCTCTCTCTCTCTCTCTCTCTCNCTCTCTCTCTCTCTCTCTCAAATTAAAGTTGATATGGTAGTCTCACCAAAAACAAGTTGATATGGTATACGTAGGTACGTAGTAGATATATAGACTATACTCTATAGATGAGTTTTTGGTTAAAAAAAAAAAAAAGGAAATTCCTTGAACTAGAGATATGACATAAAGTGTAATATAATAAATATATATACAAATATGATATAAAAAAAATGACCAAGTAGTAAAAAAAGAAAAATTTTTACATACTTTGACTCTACATATGAATGGTCCCAAAAAATCCGGCTCAAACCATTATTGGGCCGAAATCACCTCTATTTGTGCTGATCCAAAAAAAATTCTCAGCCCACTTTTCATTTTTAAAAGAAAAAAAAAAAATCCAGCTCAAACATT
>QANT01006726.1:0-13965 GCA_003254885.1 Purshia tridentata
GCAAACAAAAAAAAAAAGATAAAAAGATAAATCGGAAACCTACATCTAATGATTTTGGTAAACACTTTAACTGACGACTATTTAAATAAATGGTTAAACAATTTCAAATTTGTCTAATTTTTGCAGGAATGACCTCTGAATAGATAATTTGAAATTAGAGGCTTCGACCACCCCAACTAAGAGAATTTGTGTTATATAAATAGCTAACTAATTATCAAGTTAAAAAACACAAATTCTCTTTGTAAAACGTCTGTTCCTAAATTAAAGAATGGACATGGATATTTCGATGACATTTTATCAATTTTAAAGCCATTTTTTATAAGGTTCGACATGTTAAGGTATATGGTTCTATATTTTAAGGTATAGAATTATTGTTCAAACTCAAAACTTGGGAGTTAAAACCTAATTAAATTCTATTACGAGAAACAACTCAAAATCATGGGAGTTGAAACCAAGGAATAAGTCTCCATTGATGATTTATACCCTATATAATTAAATCCTGCTAATTAAGATCAAATGGTGAAAAAAGAAGAAGTAAGAACGGACATTCTGTAAAGAGAATTTATGTATAATATAAATCTTTGCCTGATCCATATACATGTGGAAAGCATATTGTATAAAACATCATGCACTTAATTTCCATCCAAACACTCTTCTATATGTGCGATGTTCTTTCTTTATATTATGTTCTCAATTTAGTGCCTTAATTATTTTCTATAGCCTTAATTTCATTCTCACAACATAATAATATGCCAAATTAATTGTTTGATAAGACAATATCTCCGGCCTCCTAAGTCTAAAAGAAATAATACTAGAGCATATTATAGTGTGCTAGAGTCCCTTGAAAAACTTCAATAATGTGCTCTGAATTGATCAATGCCATAATGTAGGCATACTGAGGATTATGACAACCTATAAAGAGAAAAGGCGACATACATGGGCAAACCAAATCATGAATAAATTGGTTGATAAGACTTCTTCGTACATGTATACACAAAATCCGGAAGAAACTCAACCACGAGATAAAGACGCATTTGAAATTCCTGACCTTAAAACTATGCTAAATCAGAATGAACTTGGTAAGTACACTCACTAGTGTTTACTTATCCTATTTATTTATTCTTTCTGAATAAAAATATCAATAATATATTATTCTTACTACATTTTTATATCATATTTCTTATATCATCTTACGTGTCATCATTAAACTGAACATGATTTTTTTCTTATTTTTAGGGTTTTATTTTTTATATTTTTAGTATCAATTGTATGAATGCCATATAGATTTCCACGTAAAATGGTATAAAATTATAGAATGAAAATTTAGCAAATGTTTGTTGTAAAAATATATACGATCAAGATAATTGCACTACTACTGCATCCATCACTATAATTCTTGGAACGGTAATTTCATAATGCAATAGATAGGACGAATTGACCACATGTTGGTATCTAATTTAAGGTACTAACAAATCTTTAATTTGACCAAAACCATCCAAACTCAATAACTTACAACTCATCTTTAATTTAACCAAAACCACCTAAACTCACAAATTTAAGTTTTAGGTAACATCAACTCACTTACAACTACAAATTTAATTTCTAGGTAACATCAACCCAAATTTAGATTCAGTTTCACTATAGTTTTAGTTTCACCCACAGTTTCAGTTATGGAGATCTCTTATAAATTTAAGTTACAATTTTAGTTTTTTCAATTTCAGTTTTAGTTTAATCGTTAACAATTTTAGTTTCAGTTTAATTATAGACAGTTTCAGTTTTCACTATAATTTCAGTTTCAATTTCAATTATGAAGAACTCTTATAAAGTCACACTTTTAGTTGTTTCAGTTTCAATTTCAATTATGATAATGCATTTAGTTTTCAAATAAAAAGTATTATGTCGGTACTTGTTATTCTATCTCATATTTCGTGTGTGATATTAATCATATAGCACATATATTTGAATATTATTAATATATATGAATTCAAGTAAAACCATGGATATAAGAATCTGCATGCTGGGAATAAAAACCATGTTGAATAAATCCTCACGGGAATTAGTATTAGTACATATCAATTCCTTACGGTTTTGAATTATTATATCCTCTACTAATATTAATTATTAACGGCATAACCATGAAACACTAGTTGAAAATGATTTATTTAAAATTTTAAACTGCCAGTTAGCCATCTAATATCATAACTTACAAAGGAGAGGTTAAATAGAATGTTTGTCATATATCCTAGAGTAATTAATTCTTATTTTAATGATACTGAGAGGTTGATTAATGTAGTTATTAGTTAATCTCTAAAAACAAAATGTAGTTATTAGTTAATGAGATATATTGGAGACTATTTTTTGGTGGAAGATATATTGGAGACTATTGGAATACTTGTATATATAAAGTATTAATGGCTACCTACTTTTTAATGTGTGAGACACTTGTTCATATATCTTATTTTCAATGTTATTCAAAATAGTAGTTTTTTTTTTTTGGCTTATTCATAATTTGTCCCCTGAAACATACTCTTTTTTTTTTTCATTTTACCCTTGAAAGTTAAATTCTCCTACTTTGTATCCCGAACTTTACAAATGACTTCCAATAGTCAAATTTTGTCAATTTCATCCATTAATCCAGTTTTTATCATAACTTTTGACCAATCAAACCTCCACCAAAATCAGTAATTTTATACTCGTTTTGAAGTTATGTATCTTCTTTTTACAAACATATAAAGATCACTCAAAACAAAGCTATCGATCTTCATATAATGGATGGAGTTGAGAGTGTAGATGAGAGTATAGTGGAAGGATTTAACTTTTAAAGGGCAAAGTAAAAAATATATGTTTCAAGGCCAAATCCACAAATAAGCCTTTTTTAATTTATTATGTACTTTGTTAATCTTCACAGCCTAAAAGTTTTCAAAAGTATCCAAATGACATAAGTTTGATTTGTTATCGATAGAAATAACTAAATTGCGTGACAATAAGGACAAATTTCTTGATTAGCAGGTAGCGTGTATACTGTCAAGCTATCAAATGCTCGACGTAACTACCATTTCTGATAATTTTTTTTGAAATATTTGTGAGGTTGATTAAGATTTGTTTTTATTATGTTTTAGGAGATTTATTGATTTAAAATTTTAAGTTAGTGTTATTATATACTAACCTCGGCGCTTATATCTCACGTGTCAATTTTTATTTTTTAATTGTTATTCTCACTATTCTCTTCACGTTTAAAGGTAGTGGGATACGTTTTTTATTAAGTTGTTTTAAAATGATTATTTTGTTGAATAAAATGTATTTTAGGCAATACAATTTTTTATGAAGCATGTAAAACCAAACTCTTAATGCTCTTGCTTTATAATACTAAAGATATTTCATAATTTATTTTTTTAAATATATGTCTTCTATCTCTCTTGTTCCCATTTGATCATCTTTTGTTGTAGCATGCATTTAGCTTCAAAGGTTTATCTTAATTACAGGAGGACAAAAGGAGGTCGAGCATGCTTCACGCAAGCAAGTACAAAATCCGAAGGGTAAGCTTGTTTATGAAGCAAAAAAGACACCTATATCATTTTATCAATTTGCCCACTCATTTAAACATCCTGTCATGACATAATTGACGATTTGTCATTAATTCTTTGATACAAACTCAAAGTATATGTCCTCAACTAAGACACTTTGAAATATATATATTCTAAACTAAGATTACCTCTATAGTATGTGTCTGATATATAAAAATTAACCCTTAAATATATGTCTTTTATATCTCTCTTTGTTCCCATTTGAGCATCTTGTACATATATGTTGATCGATGTGTCTAATATGTTGTACATATATGTGTCCATGCAGGATGTCAAAGACTCCCTCCCATATCGTTTTTCAGTTCGCGAGAACAAAGATCACGAGACACCAAAGAAGATCTTCGCAGTCACACACAAAGATCTTCAAGAAAAAGGCAACGATTGGATGGTGAAGACCTCCAAGTCCTGCTCTGTTGTGGCAGCCCTCATCGCAATGGTGGCTTTTGCAACCTTAGCAACCGTACCTGGCGGACTCAAATACAAAACAGGCCAACCAATTCTCACTGAAAAGCCAGCATTCAATGCCTTCACCATCTCATCGCTGCTCGCTCTCTGCTTGTCAGTCACTGCTCTCGTCTTCTTTCTTTCGATTCTCACTTCTCGATACGAAGTCCATGATTTTTCCATGAATTTGCCTCGAAAACTTTTGCTGGGTTTGACGTCTCTCTTCGCATCCATTGTTTCTGTGTTGGTCTCCTTCTGTACGGGGCATGTTTTTCTTCTGGATGCACAAATGAGACACGTGGCATATCCATTGTATGCAGCCACTTGCTTTCCAGTTTCCATTTTCGCCATTGCACAGCTGTCCCTTTACTATGATCTCATAAGGGTCATCTTCAAAAAAGTTCCACAGCGTAGCTACAAGGAATATCAACACTAGCACTATTTGTCCCATTTAAACCGAATAAATTTTATATTATTTCTCAAATAAAGGTCGGACTTATTTATGATATCAATTAACCCAGTCAGGTATATATAAAATAATTGGTTTAAGAGTGATGTGTAAACATGCATGTGAGATTTTTATGTTGGTATCAGTATTAATGGTTTCAGTGTGTAGTGCTTGAATAATGGATTCACCCTATCCAATCTCAAATTTGGCTTGTTAATGTATTTTTTTTTAAGTAAACATATAAACTATTCAGAATCCTTTATTTTGAACTTGATTAATTCAAAACCTCTACTGTTAGTGAAACTAATTCAAAACCCCCTATTAAGGCTTAATCTCTCCCAAAATTCCTTGGTCAACCAATATTCATCATAGTTTGGCCTCCATTTTTTTAATATTCCAGTTTTACTCTTTTATTATATAGCAACTTAAAAATAAGTAAATAAAACATTTGAAAATTAAAAAATGGAGATTTGTAAGGGTAAATTCCCATTTTGTGATCCCATCTCCTCGTAGAGTCACTACAAGAAAAACACGATTGAGCGACGAAATGATTTCATCGTCCAAATTAAATTTCGTAGCCCAAGGTTTGGATTGACAAAAAAAATTCGTTGATCTGTCCGTCCTGCAAACCATGTTGCTCTAGGGTTTGGGCGATGGAAGAGTTCATCGTGCCCAAGGTATATTTGGGCAACATAATTATCGTTTCGTTGGGCGACGAACATGTAATAACCTAATTTTTATTACCTAATTGATGAGAATGTGAGAAATATTCAAATGGTAGTGTTGATGTTTCTGCATGAATTTTTTGAATTGGATTGTGTTGGATTGCGTTACCTTTCTTGAATTGTCGAATATCTTTATTTAGCACACAATGACAATATTCAACATCCAGTGTGGTGTGCCGAACACGATGACAATAATTCTAAGTTACTCAACATAATATGTCAAATTTTCTAATAATAGAAAATTTCCGACCTCGTAAGTCCAAAACAAATAATACTTAAGCATATTATAGTGTCTTAGATTCCCTCGATACAACTTAGTAAGGGGAACCCGCGAAGAGAAAATGCGACATACATGGGTTAACCAAATTATGAATAAATGGTTGAGAATACTTCGTCGTATAAAAAAGTTCCCCCGGAAGCAACTCAACCACGGGATAAAGAAGAATCTAAAATTCCTGACTTTGCTACCATGCATCAAATTTTATACAGCAAGAGCCTGATATTTAAGCAAACCACCTGTTATCGACCAATATTGTTTCTGATTCATGGGTTGGTTAAAAAACACAAGGCAAATATATTTAACAAATACCATCTAAAAAGCAAAAAATAAAAAATTGAAGGGGTTGTTTCTTGTCAATCTGAATATATCAAAGCCAGGGTTTTATTTTAATATTTTATGCAACAAATAATAAACTGTTACACAAACTAAAACTAATGTCTAAGCAGTGATAATGGAATCCTGGAATGTGATTTCAAGATATGGGTAGGTGTTGCACGTGTATAGGACCATAGGTGTTGGTTGGGCACTTGGCCTCTTTTGCCTTTCTTCTTTTGGAGGAAAGAAAATTTGTGAGGAAAATTGAAAAAAGAAAAACTAATCATTGCACACTTCTCTTTATTGAAACTATTACCCATCAGACACACTGGGCTGCAACAAACAAAATTCATTTTTCAAGTGGAACAACTTCAACTTACAGTGCTAAAACATGATCAAAATCAGAATCCTATACCATTATGAAGAAACTAGTATATACCTCCTATTCACTAGTCACCATTATGCAGCCATCCTGCTGCTTCCTGCATATGATCTTCTGCCAGCTTTGTTCCAGCTTGATGATATACAGACTTCACATCAGATATATGCTTTGCAGGGTCCATTATAGGCTTCCCAAGAAAAAGGATCCTGCACTACTTATTTGATGTTCTCTATTTATGTGTTATCAAGCAAAAACTGATACGAACATATACTACACTTCATCTTAGCCAAAAAGAAAGTATATGCATCCAGTGAAAAGTAGGTAAATGAAAAGGCTGAAACCAGGTAACCATATAGAACATATATTTAGATGTGTAGGTACACGTGTAGTTACGCTGAAAGAGCTTTCTTGTATCTGAAGTTTAAA
The DNA here is from genome assembly GCA_003254885.1 of Purshia tridentata. Classification (NCBI taxonomy): domain Eukaryota; kingdom Viridiplantae; phylum Streptophyta; class Magnoliopsida; order Rosales; family Rosaceae; genus Purshia; species Purshia tridentata. The sequence continues at coordinate 6,605 of QANT01006726.1, forward strand.
ATAGCCAGCTCAGCTCTGTTACTTGTAAGAGTAGTACACCAGCATTTTTAAGTACTTCTCTGCACTCGTAGAGGTAAATTTCGCCATCGTCTTTTCTTTGACGTAACCTGAAAATTTAGGTTTCAGCAGTCAGCAACAATCATTCATGTACAAGAGGCAGTAAACGGATGATCACAAAATTTATGTAATGACAGTAAAGTGGCCTCAGCATAATCAACACGATAACATCAAAGACAACACAGAAATTTCTGCTGATATGAGGACATGTTAAGGATCAATTTTTCACACAGACAGATAATTTGGACATGAAGATACAAAAAAAAAAAAAAAAAAATCTTCAATTGCCCATTCTTTCTCCAGCCTCTCATCATTTACCCAACCTACCATCAAGCCACACTTTGCCTCAGTCTAACTTGCAACAAAATGCACTATTGAGAAATGCAAACTTAAGTAGCTATATATTCTAGAACACACACCTTGCACTGCCATATTGCTTGACAGAAACCACAAATATGCAGCAATAAGGAAACACAAGTGTAGCAGTAATCCAAGAACAACAATAGAGCTCTTCTCCACAATCCGATCCCTTAACCTCTTATTCTAGATGGGGTGTGAATGGCTTTTGAGTGTGTTTGATCGGTTGGAGAGAGACCTCTATTTATAATGCATACTTCAAGTGTCATTCCCATCAAGGAACACTTGAATGACCTTATGCAATACCAATAGGTAATCCTGAGTCCACAAGCAAAAGGAATCCTTAAGTCCTTTTGTTATGGCTGCCGAAAACTTATGGCATACAAGGACTAGATACTTAGATGAAGTGAGTTCCCAACCAAACACTATAGCATTAAGTCCTTTTGTTATGGCTGCCGAAAACTTATGTTAGATGAAGTGAGTTCCCAACCAAACACTATAGCCTTTAATCCTAATGTGATTAGACGACCAAAACCTTATGCTTAAGACATTAATAGTCTTACAAGAAACACCTACATAGCTTCACCTGAAGGAAGAGCTTGTTACAGTCACCTGGCAACTGTAGGGATGCCCACCAATAAAAAAGCAGCCAGCAGACTAAGTGTGCAAGTAAGATATTACTAGATAAAAGTTACTTTGGCATCAAAATTCATTGGCAGAAACCAGGGCAAAATAAAAGAAAATAATAAATAAATGTATGCCACTTATTCATTGATAAAGATATAGTCAATGCAGAGAGTAAAGAAGGAAAATTCTGAAAATAACCTTAGATGTTGGGGGCAGCACCGAGGCCTGGCACTCAGCCTTTACAGGCTCTGTTAATTGCCGAATCTCTCGAAGCTGGTTTGCTATATCCTCCAAAAGTTGCACCTGAATTTTTTCCCTTTCTCGGTGCCCCACTGAGAAGTTGAGCTTCTCTCTTCCTTCTTGCACAATCCTTAACCTTTCTCTAAGCCATTCAACTTCATTATCAATTTTTGATCTTTCATAATCAACTGCAGACATGGAATTTCTTCGCAAACCATAGGATAAACCTTCTCCTTGAGAGATATCCATTGTTCGCAATTCACCATCTGTGTATGAACTGACTCTCTGCATTTTATGCTCAGTTTCAAACCCTGTCATAGTTGGAATATCGCGTTTCCCAGAAATGACTAAGGTAGTTTTCATTGATAGCTGTTCACTTTTCTGGGAACTCACTTCATTACAAAGATGAGACTTATCATCAATAACATGAACATCATGAACACGAGGCTCTGTATCAAACAATGAACTGGGTGGATCTCTGCTTCCCTGATCCAGGTTGTTCCCATGCTTATCTAAATTATCACAATCATATGGAATAAATGTCCTATCTTCCTCCACATCTGGAATGGGTAGTTCTTTTCCAATAGAAAGAGTAAGATTCTGTGTCTCCGTAGATGGGACATCATAATCTGGAGGACTATTTGTCATTTTCAGCTTTGGCTTCTCACAAATGGATTCACTTGCCAGCCACAGCACCTGGTCCTCACTTGAATGCAGTGTAACTGTGTCTCGGTAGATGGGACATCATAATCTGGAGGGCTATTTGTCATTTTCAGCTTTGGCTTCTCACAAATGGATTCACTTGCCAGCCACAGCACCTGGTCCTCACTTGAATGCAGTGTAGTCTCTTGTACTTGTGTAGCACCAACATCATGCATGTCAAAATCCACTTGATCATTGCCAAAAAGCATCTGCCTGTATTCTTCAACTTCCTTCTCCAAGAAATGCTTTTCCCTCTCTCTCCTAACTAAGATCTCTTTGAGAATGTTCATTTCCTCTGCATCATAAGCATATTTTTCCTCTATCATCCTTTGGTATTGCCTTGCCTCCATTTCTATCAACGCCTTTTCCTCTTGCAGACGCAAAATCATGGCCATGGCCTCATCTGCAGCAGTAGCAGCAAAACTTCTCTCCTTCTCGAGATCAAGATACAGAGCAGTGCGAGCAGCATGCTCTTCTTCTAGTGCTTGTTCCAATACTCTAATCATAGTTGTCTCATTGTTGTCAAAACCTAGCTTCTCTCGTGCATTGCCCCCACAATCTTCCACAGGTGGTGCATCCTTCTTGATCAGTTTATTTTCACCAACAGGTTCATTCAACTCAAGATGTGAAACTCTCCCTGGAACACCAACGTTTGTAGGTGCTTCCTTGCCATCTAAAATTACATGAGGAACCACATAAAAAGCAGCATCAGCAAAATATGTCCAAATAACAGAATGATGTGAGTCTGCAAGAACATACAGCTCATCTTCAAAAGAGTTTTCGAAGGTATGTGTGACCATTTCCTGAAGGAAAGTACCTCGGAACACAAACTATAAAGGTTATACTCAAACTAAAAATTAGGCTTATTTACAATCAAGATCCACTATCATATTTCTGAACTTACGATTAAGAAGCAAATGTCTCATACTTTTCTTTTTCTGGAAAAAAAAAATGTAAGGGATATTTGTTTTTAAAAAGAAACTGTTACAAATATCTCTACATATAATGTTTGAAAACATAATAAAAATGGTTTGAGGTTCAATCCTACCACCTGGATCCTCCCATGGACATTTAGAGAGGCCTGGCACCACAAATATGCATGAAAATGATTACAAGTGGATGCACTTGTTGTGATAAAATATAAAATTTAAGTCCCACAAGTGCTAGCCTTTTGCCCCCTCTCTCTAAATGATTATATTTATAAAGTCTGCACAAACAGTTATAGCAATTCAAGGTATTGGAAATGTTCTGTACCTTAGAAGTACAGTATGAGAAAGAATTTGGCTAACACTAGAAAACCTAGAATAGCATTAAGAAGACTCAATAACAAAAATCACCTCCTGAATTGACAGGAACTTCAATAACTTCATTCCCCATTTTATTGATGCTGGAAATTGATATAGGAATGTCCTGTGCATCTGCATCTAACCCATCATATGATGAAAACGATAACTGCCTTCCATAATCAACAAAGCCCCCCTTGCGACGGCGCCGAAGATTAAAACTTGACCTTCGACTGACAACCTTCTTCCCCTTACGATCAGAATGTTGTTCCTTCCCAGAATGCAAGTTTACTGCACCGAACTCAGCACTTTGTTCATTCTCAGCAACTGAATTTCTCCCAACTGAATCTGACCTCCTTTCTAAAAACGAGCTACACGACGCTTCACCTTCAAACTCAAGATGCCCATTCTCATGATTTGCCTCATTTACCAACTTCCACTTTGAACATAAATTTGGGTCTTCGGCCCATATTAAATCAAAAGGGAACCTGCTCTTCACTTCCAATTGAACTCTAGAGATTTTCTCAGATGGGCCATCCACTAATTGCCTTTGCAAGCAGTAATTCTTCCGGGGCGACCCGAAAAGTCCATCACAAGGGCATGGCAGACACAATCCAAACAAACCCAATAATTTTGAGGTAAAATGCGAAACAGCCGAGGCACAAAGTAAAAAATAGGCTATTACAAGATCAAGAAATGCACCCACTAGCCCATTAAATGTCCATGGATGTATAATTTGGCACGCCATTTTCCTGAAAAATCATTTATCATTGATGCAGCTAACCAAACCAATGAATTCAGACTCTGCTTGGTTACTGAAAAATTATAAAAACAAAATAAAAGGAAAGAATTATCAATTTGTACATTTCCTATAACAATTAGCACACACTAAACAATAACAAACCAAAGAGATTAACAAAGAAAAAAAAAACATTACAAGTTTGGAAGTTTCACATATTACATTACAATTAGAACACAATAAACATTAACAACCCAACATAAAGTTGAACTAATACCTCTTTTGATTACAAATAAAAATTCAACTATTACGAGTTTGGATCCTGAGTCCATTACCCAGTAAAATCCACAACACTGAAATGTCCTTATTAAACTCCAAATTTCAGTCTTTTTCATTATTATCTTATTTGAAAACCCAAAACAGCATACATACAATACAACAGATGGGTATAGAGAGAGCAAAACAGAAACAATGAAAATGAAAACCAAAACCAAAACAATTGGACTAACAACGAGCAATAGAAAGCTACAAAGAGTCTCGACTCACCGAGTTGGCAATACTGAGTCGATTCAGCGACTAGTACTCTGTGATAATTGTTTTCTTTCTTTTTTTGGGTTTCTTCTTTCATGGGTTAAGGCGTGAAGAATGGCGGCTTAAGGCGAAGGTTGTTGAGGAAGTGGACAGGGTTGGCCGCTTCGGGGTGTTCCCGAGGAGGTTGATACGTCGTCGTCTTCTGTCCCCGACTTCTCTCATTTTCAGTTCATTAGACGATTCACGCGCTATGATTTTGTTACCAGTGCAGGTAAACTTGAACTGTAGTCATGACTTAAAAAAAAAAAAATTGAACTGTAGGGACAAAAGTGTAAACTAAGATAACTAACAGAATAAATTTCAAAATTTTGGAGCTGCATAGACCAAAATGAAAACTGTAACAAACTATCGAGACGTAACTGTAATTTGGCAAAAAGAAATGGAACTTTTTATTCCATTGATGGAACAGCTTATCCACATTAATTGGTGTAACAATGTCTACTTTTGCCAATTAGTTAAAGTCTTGTAGAGAATATATCTTAAGTGTTAATTTGCCTCCAATCAATTTTGATTATTCATTTTGTTCGATATTGCATGTTGCAAGAGGTGGACTCGTCACAGATTAATTGCATCTTTTGGAATGAAGTTCTTTCCAACCTGTTTGCAACTTGTAGAACTATTTGAGTTCCTAAGTTAGGATAAGGTATATATGAGTTTTTAGTATTCGGAAGCCTTGATGATACTTGAGCTGCACTCATATTTTTTGCATTAGGTACATTGAGATAGAATTTTTAGTGCTGCAACAGGTCTAAAACTAGGAGTTTTGAACTAGGACCGGAGCTAGCCTACATGGCACGACATAGAACGACACAAGTAAATGAGTCAAGTTGGGTCGGGCTGAAGTTTTTAGCCCATCAAATACAGCATGAGCACAACAATGGCCAAGCATAGTATGAGCATGGGCACAAAAATGGGCCCAAATTAGACACGACTCCTTTAACATTGTCTTTTTCATTTTTAGAGAATTTTTCAACAAAAATATACAATTTTCATGCACAAAAATTATTAATATTTAATTATAAAAAATAAAAAAAATCATAAGATTAGTTTTCTCATCTTAAAAAATAAAAATAAAAAGGGGCCTGTGGGCAAGCCCGTATAAGGCATGCTCGCTGGCTGTGTCGGACCTAGGTCTTAACTATTTGGGTCAGCTCGAGCACGACACGAAATTATGATGGGTTTGATTTGGCTACGTGGTGTTGCTTTGTGTTTCTGGGGGAGGTTGAGATGGAGATGCACCGTTGTGAAGGGCCCATTCGATGGGATGGAAAGAGAAAAATTTTCAATGTAAGAAAGGACCCAATTATCAATCTAGTCTACAATTGGAGCAAAGAGGGCAGTGCAGGCCCAGCCCGACTTAACCTGACCCAACCCGTTTGACACCTTCTGACTGAAACTCTAAAACTAGATGGTCTTTTTAGTGAATTTTCACTTTAAATTCCGGTGATGGCTTCTAGCCATGCTCAGTTGCCCTCTGAGGTTGATTTGGTGCTTCTTGTTAATCGGTATAACTTACAAATAACTTTGCTATGCCTCCTTTGTTCATGAGGATGTTTGGCCTTCTTTGGCTTCTACCACTTCTGCATAGAATCAAGATATGAAAAACAGAAGTGCTGTTGCATAGCATAAAAGGTCTTCTGTTGGTGTTTGATATATTTCTTAATATTCCTCACCCTGAGAAACGATCAAAGACATCTTGCCACCACCATAATCTTCAATCTGTCCAATGTTCTCCATCGATCTTCCTCCTCACACGTCACCATACCAATACACACAAAAAGTAGAACCCTTTCAATTTCAAACTCATTTTTTGCATGTATATGACATTTTCAGAATAAATTTGATAGGTGCTAGAGACAACTCTTGGGTGGTCCTTAAATCCCTCTATTTTCTTATTTGGTGAACTCCCACCTTGGGTCACTAACCAATTCTCTCGAATTTTGACCAATTGGTGCCCAAATTGAGAGAATTGTATATGTTTGACAAGTATAATACGTACTCTGAAATTGGTAAAGAGCATTATCTTTTTCTTTTTGGTGATAATAGCATCATCTTTCATCAAATAATTTAGAAGGTGAAATTCATGAAGAAATAACAACCTCATTTTATTAGGTACCTTAAACTTGTCAACGAATCCATTAAATGGAAATAGTCACTCAAAGATTGAAAACATACATTGGCTCTAAAATATTGAACTCTCACACAATCACGTTTTTAGGCAACTCCAAACGTAGGATCCATGCATTATTAGGGAAATCCTTCACTAATCTCTTTTAATTTAGTGTTGAGAGATGACACTATTAGGGATAATGATGCAAAAGACAATAATATATATGAAAATGATTAACCATCCAAGGTTCCCAATTCTTTTGCAATTCCAACTTAAGAGATGAGATGTAATGTAATTAATGGTGGAACTGCGCATGGACTTTTAGAGAGACAGACACTCATGAAACTTGAATTCTTTGATATATTTAATTAGCTAATCGCAAAAAAATTAAAAGAATGATGATGCAAATTCTAAGATATACGTAAGGATCTTCAAGTTGCCCGCCAAAACAAATTTTTTTTTTTAAAAAAAAAAAGATAAAAGACTGGTACTGAAAGGTATTAAATTTCGTTTTTTGGGGGTATGAAAATTTTAACAACAACCTATTAATTTTTCATCGAAATTTCCCCGAAATTTTCGAAATTATCGAAATTTCGCCGAAATCACCGAAATTATCGAAATTTCGGCCACCACCAGATCTGATCTTACCTGCAAT
>QANT01006727.1:0-54973 GCA_003254885.1 Purshia tridentata
ATGTCCATCCCTATCTTTGAAAATTATAAACAAATCCACGTTATAAACGTAAGGTGCTGATCATGTAGTGCCCAACACTCGGCCTTCTTAGCTAGCACTCGGCGTGTCTTTATTATTATTATTTTTTGTACTAAACGTATTGTTATTGTCGAACAATAACAAACGGTGATACCCATTATTATTTAAATTATGATGGAAGTTTGAATTGTTTTATATATATTTATATAAATACTTAAAGGGACAATAAATTGAAGTGGATTTACTTCATTGAATTTTTTATTTCACAATCATGTTAAATCCAATCAGTGAAGGTGTTTTCTTTCACTTATCCCTCGTATGAGTTGGAAAACATATAAGATTCATGTTTTGTGATAATATGGTTCTCACTATTGCACAATCATTACTGTTAAATAATGACTGTGTAAAAAACAAACAAAAAAGGAGCTAAGCACTCAATTCATTAAAAGTTGGCCGACCTATCACCATTATATAATGTGTGGGCCAACTTATCTTAGCAGTTTTTATTTGGGCTTAAAAAAAAAAAATTCTTTTAGCGAAATAATAAAAAAGAGTTTACAAAATAATATTTTGAAATCAAATATATTAAGTGGCTCGTGGCCAAAATTAGATTGCCAAAATTGGTTACACAATGTGTGGCATAAACCTTCATTTCTGTCCTAAAATGTTAGAGAAGACTCTTCATTGGGGTTAAGTCCAAGTGGTAAGGTGGTTAACGCAATAATTTAAGATTATGATAGGTCTACAACATGTCGATTAATCTCTCTAATGTAACAAAAAAAATATTAAAGATGATCCAAATATAGTATCAATTAGAAACGAATGCGGGTCTGTTTTCAAAGAATTAGGGCCGGACTAAACTACATATTTAGTTTAATAACATGGCAAAATTTTATATTAAGATTAATTAAGTATATTGGTCAATATATAAAGGTTGGATAATATATATATATGTATGAGTTAATGTGGTTGGAACTTGGATTAGGATAATGTATGCATATCAATTAATCAAACTCGCCACTTACAGGACAAACATGATCGAGGAAGGATCTGAACCATTTTTGTGCTGTCACTTTAGGGAACATAAAATATACCTTTTTTAAGTCCTCCGTCTATTGTGAATTTCATGACCAATAAGTCCATTTTTGCTCACCATCATCATGATGGATGACACGTGTTAACAAAGTGACACATGTTACTCATTTATAATAGTAGTAATACGCGTAGCGAGTAAAAAAGAATCCGCTACTAGATCATCTTAATGAAAAGAAGAAGAAAAAATTATAGCAAAATTACTATAGCGTACACTTTTCGATTTTTACTTTGATTCAATTAAGAACTATTATTAACCAAGTGTTTTAACGAAGGAATTTCTGTCAAATCTGTCAAAACATCTGTTAAAAGTTGATCATGTGGCCCGTACATGACCAATTTTAAAGACAAAATCGTAATTCTATAAAACAAAAATTTAAAAATTTAAAAAGAATGAAAAAGTATTAAAAATGATAATTGAAAAAAGAACAAAATTGAAGTAGAGGATTCAAAACGCTCCTTCCACAAACCCATCCGCACCCCAGCTCCCACCCCTCTTTGGCAATTGGCCAGCAGCCCTCACCGTTGACCCCCTGCCTTACTTCCTTGCAATCACCTCATTCTCCTTTGCTGCATGTCTCTCTATTTCTCTCTCTACTGGGTGTGAATATCATTGGACCCTTTTCACCGACCTCCGATAGGAGGCCTGCAAAGCCATCATCAAGGGAAAGAGTGAGGATCAAGGGATGGTTTATGCATCCCCACCCCCTTTTTTGTTTTTTTTATATAATTATTTTACTTTTACTTTTTTGTAATTATTTTAGTTTTATTTTTTAATTATAAAGACAAAAATGCCCCTAAAAACGTGACACATAATTAGTTCTTAATGGAACTTTTAACAGAAATGAAAAAATGTTCTCGATTGAAATATTTGGTTAGTTTTTAATTGAATCAAAGTGATAATGGGATTCCCAATTGAAAATAGAGTTTATATTATAGTCATTTTGCTATAATATTCCTAAAAGACTAATACTATGTAGCTTTTCCTTTTACTTTTTTTCTTCTTTATTATTTTCATTCCGCAATGTAGTTTCATGAGCGTAATCGTTTAATTTTTAGATTACCATTTAAAGATAATTTATGCAAAAAATTAACCAAATCAAAAATTATTTGGTTATATAATTATTACAAAATAAACAAACCCAACCTCAGCCACTCCCCCAGCCTCGGCCCTGTCGCACCAGCTACTCCCTCAGCCCTGGCCCTGTCGCACCCCTTTCCACCCAACATCGTCGCACCCACCCACTAGCCTCGTCGCACTATCGCACCCACTCAACCAACTCCAGCCCATCTCAGCCCCTTCCTCCCCCTACCCAGCAAGGCCCCAACCCCACCTAAAGATAAGGTTTTTTTAGTTTTTAATTTTAATTTTAATTTTTATTATTAAGATGATATTTTTAGCAAATGTAAAAGTTAACTAAACAAAACATATTGGGTTAAGAGCTATTGGGCTTAAAACAAAGGGATGTGTGTGGTTGTGGTTGTGCCACATCAATGCGGACTGAGGAATTCCTCCTACCATGGACTGATGGAAGTATTGTCTTTGTTCTTAACCTAATTATCCAATCTCGAAACTGTTTAACTTCAAAGTTCGAAAAAATAAAGAGAAAAATCTATGACTACCATTTGTTGAATATGGTTAAACAAGATTTTAGAAATCTTAAATTTGTCTACCAAATTTGGATTCTGAATGACATAACATATATCACAAAGGGTTCACCTACTAATTAATTTTTATTTTAAATTTCAAAATGCTGTAAAATTTAGGACATAAGCATAATATTAGCATACAAAATCAACACAAAACCATATTCATTCACTTACTAAGTTAATACTATGACTACCATTTCTTCTAAAAATAAAAAATAAAAAATTTCTATGACTACCGTTTGTTGAAAATGGTTAAAAAAGATAGTTAGAAATTTAAGTTTGCTTACCAGATTTGAATTGTAAATGACATGACATATACCGCACATAGGGTTCACCTACCTTATTTTTAATAATTGATGAGATGTATGCGCCATTATGCCACAGTATTTGGGATCTAAATCTAATATACATTTAAAATCTTTGACATTGCTCAAGATTGATTTATAAAATAGCATTTTTTTCAAAGTGAAGTCCTTTGAATTTTACTAAGCTTTAAAATAAAAAAAGAAACTATATATAATTAACGATGCTGCTATTCAGATGTATGTTGTTGTTCCTTTCTTATTACCTTATAGAGTACTATTGTGTTAAAAAAAAAGTGGTTTCGATAATCTTAACTAATCGATTATCTTGTGCATTATCTATCTTTTAGAGAAATAATACATAAATTGACTAATAATTAAAAGGGTATACATAATTTATACTACTATCATATATCATATTATATATATATATATATCATGATGATGGTGATCATTAAAGACTCAAAGTCTTATGACGCTTCTCCCGTGCAGAGTGAATATGGGAGTTGGGTGCGGGAAAGGCACCACAACTACATGATTTCACTAATAGTGTAGAATCATGTGGCAGTGGTGCCTTTTTTGCACCCAATCCACATGTTAACTCCGCACTAGAAAAAAATCCCAAAGTCCTAATTGTAATGCACTTCCTCTTTTTGCTTTGAGCTGCAGGCCTAGCTAGACGGCTAGACCATGCCTTTGTTTAAATTTTGCCAAGGCATGTGCAAGGCCTTTCAGCAGAAGTACCTTTCAGCAGAAGTAACAGACATATTTAGAAATTTAGGTAGTGGTAGGCAGGCAGTGGATATTGGATGATATTGGATCTAATAAGCTGCAGACAGGCCTGGCATTAATTTGTTGCACCATATTGACATTAAGGAGCTTGTTTTGGTAGCATTATCAAATGATTCAGGTCCATATATATATAGTAGAGAATTGCTTCTTCTACCTATGTAGTGGGCATATTAACATTTCTTTAGTAGAAATTAAAGTTATAGCACTACCTTCTTACTCATAATAGATGTCTTATTTTGTCACTAGTGAAAAGCCAAAAATCTTTCTATTCGTCTATGGGACAATATGTACATGATAGATGACTAACTTTTGACACTTCAATTAAGTATTAAGAAATTATCACCTGCTTGGCCAAAAAAAAGGAAAAAGAAATTATCACCTGTAGTCGATCAAATAATTAAGTAATTTTCATTATTTTTTATTGGCGGTATCTTAGATGTTGCCAATCATAAACGAGGAAAGTGACTAATTAATTAATAAAATTATTAAGCATGCATATACATTTCTACTTAGTTATAAACACCGATCCAGATCCTCTCCTATAATTGATTTTGTGGTTTATTAAGTTATAATTTACTAATTTAATTAGTATGGTTTAAGAGATCTACCAATTTACGATTTAATATTTAGAGTTTTGTATCAAATGTATAACGGTACAATTATGACTAGGGGTGGAGCTACATGTGGGCCTGAGGTGGCTCCGGCCCCCAACTCATATGTAGGCTAGCTTTATACATATTTTAGAAAAATTTAAGAGGATTTATGGTTTTTTTCAAAATTTTAGAAAAAATTATATGATGCCTCCCCAGCAAATACATTAAAATTCTTGGCCCTTCAAAAAATAAATTTATGGCTTCGCCTCTAATTATGGCTCATACAATTTAGAGTTTTGTATGAAATATATCGGTACAATTACAACTTAGTCATGGATAAACCTAGGATTTAATTAGGGGTGGGTCGGGTGGGAGCTCAACCCGCCACCACCCGCATAGTCAATGGGTGGGGTGGTGGCAAGTTAATCGGGGAGCGGGTTCGAGCGGGTTGGTGACGGGTGGACTGTTTAGGTATAGTGAAAATTAAAGAGGGTAATAGTGGATTTATATGCATGCTAACCTCCAAAAATTGAAGTAAATTATTTATGTATATGCTTAGAATGATGTTAATGACCCCTATTTCACCAATAAAAAAGGACTTATTTTCTCTCCAAAGTATGAAAATAATGTTTCTTAAATTACATAAGTGAGGAAAGTGATGAATAAGGTAATTATGTAAATAGATAAAAAATTTACTAGTTTTTGACTCTTGTAAAAGACATTCATCCTATTCCCTATATTCCATAATTGGTTAAATGGGTGGTGATGGGCGGTGAAGAGGGGAACCCAAATTCGAGCCGTCGACTATCGGGTGGGTCGGGTGGAGACTAAACAGATGGCGGCTCGGACTGTAAGTGGGAGTGGGTGGGTTGATGCCCACCCCTAGATTTAATAATAGAGTGGGTTGGACTTCCAAGCTAGTTCTCACTTTTCTTAGTGACAATTTTTTTTGAATTTTCAACAGCATCTTCTTTGTTTTTATATACACCTAGTCATGGGGGACGTAAAGAGCCTTACTCCTCAAAACACATATTCATACAAAAAACCTAGAATAAAACAACAAATAAACATGCAATACAAATTACAATATAACACTACTTATGTTGCTCCCTATATTTCTTCACAGCATAAAAATTATTAATTATATAGAATCATAACTGAAAGTATCAACAAGATCTTTTTCAATGTAGATATTGATGCAGTCAGAAAGAAAATTGACTGATTGAGAGGGAGAGAAGAGTGATTCGATAAAGAACAACTTAACATTTGAAAAAACTAAAATGTGTAAAAAAAAAACACAAATGATGATCACCTCTGTGTCTAAATAAGTGAAGACTTTTTCTCCTTTTTTGTATAGGATNCACAAATGATGGTCACCTCTATGTCTAAATAAGTGAAGACTTTTTCTCTTTTTTTGTATAGGATGGGAATCAGCCAATCAGGTTGTTTCATGTTTGGGCTACAACGCATTCAGCCCATGACGTAGGTCTATCATTGGACTCAGTAGTATTGTTATAAGAGTAGGTGCAACTATCAGCCAGTGACACTATCGAGTGCTCAGTGGTGCTTGTCGAGCGACCAGTGGTTCTTACTGAGCACTCAACAATTCTTACCAAGCACTTGACATCTTCAGATGCAACCTGCATATGTGACCTCAACCTTGCATCTGAAATTGCACCTACAACCTAAATATGCATCTACAACTTACAATATGCTATCTGCAACCTAAAAAGTTGCATTTATAATTCAAAAAGATGCACATGCAACCTAAAATTTGTAAATGCAGATGAAGGATGCATCCACATCCGCCGAGCTATTAGCAACAGTATCGAACACTCAATAACTTATTTACGGCCTTTAGGCATAGTTGAATATAAAAGGGAGCGAGCTAAGCGATCGTTCAAGGCTCCCCAAAAATTTTGGGCTCACTTACATATAATATTATAATATTTATATATATAATATAATAAAATATTATAATTTTGTAATTTTGTTATTAGATGCTAAATTTTATCTTATTTGTCAATGTAATCGAACAATAAATTTTTCTTTCTTAATATTTTTTTGTGACATATTAAAAAAGCGCAATTTTAATTTTTGTACAGGGCTTACAAAATTTTTGATACGACCATTCCTCCAGGCCCACATGTAACTCCGTCTATGCATACAAGTAATACCTCATTATAAATCAAACGAAGTAATTGTTGATTATCCTTCTTAATTAGACATTTCAAATTCGTTATTATCCATATACATTGAATAAACATTGAACATCGTATTTAGTCTTTAAATTCATTGTTTTTGCATTGTATTTACCATTTAGTATTAACATTCATTGTTTGGATACGGAGCTTCGTAAAATATGCTATATTTGTCAAAATTTACCCCTTATAAAATCGGCATTAAGAGACTGACAGGCCAAAAAAAAAAAACAGAATCAAAAGGATTGACAACACGACAAAAAAGGAAATACAGATCAACACATTGCCGGCCATCAGTCATCAGTCATCGGTCATCGGTCATCAACCATGTAAGATTTAATAGAAAAATATTTTGTCCAGATAACCATACTATTGACAAGTGTATCTCAATCATACTAGATAATTGACACGTATTATTTAAATAGTATTTTTAACTATTTATCACGGTAATAATTAATTTCCATCACCGTCTTTTTATAATAAGCAAAATACCACAATTCCTTCATATTCAATCGTTGTTTTGTTCTTCCTGGCCAAAAAAAAAAAATCGTTGTTTTGTTCTTGGTCTATTTAAAATTTATTTTGGTAAATAATTTCGAGCTCTCTCTCTCCTCCTCTTTGGTAGTTTGGTGGGGGCATATTGGCACCGAGGAGTATTTATATATAAAGTTGCAAACATAGAGACGTACAAACAGACAGAGTGGGGGTATGAGTGTGGGTTTCTCTGCGTGAGTATTCATCATCACAAATTAGAGTACTAGCTGAGAGAGACTTTTGGGTTTTGGAGGTGTATTTAGGTGTAAGAAACACTGAAGAAGATGGCTTTGGGAGTGGAAATGGAGTTGGGTTCCATGTGGGTTTGGATGGTCTTTTTGTGCAGCTTTGGTGTTCTTATGGCCCTCAAATGGCTTCTCAAGAATGCAAATTGGTGGCTCTATGAAACCCAGTTGGGTGAAAAGCAGTACTCCCTCCCACCTGGTGACTTAGGCTGGCCTTTCATTGGCAACATGTGGTCTTTCCTCAAAGCCTTCAAGTCCAGTGACCCTGATTCCTTCATCAACAACACCTTTGTTTCCAGGTAATTCTCTCTCTATCCGTCTCTCTCTTATTCTTTGTTAACTATGTAGCTATAGTGACTAGTGAGTAGTGATAATATTCTGCCCAAAAAGGAAATAGGCAAAAAGAAACTGCTTGCTACTTACTGATTTAATTGATGGGGATATTTTGGTAATTCCAATTTTTAAAATTACCAAAATGCCCCCAACATGGAAAATGCTTACTGTGTTCTGCGTCTGTCTCCCCATGTACCTTAGTGAGTACGGGAATCAGAGAGACGTCACTGATTTATTGGAGGGCAGAGTTGGCCATTTCTGTCATTTTGACTGACACACCACAACCAAGCTCTTCCTTTTTATAATTAATTTTTTTTGTTTTGTTTTTATGACCAATCTGCATGCACACAATGTGGCACATTCCTGCAAATACTTCTAATTTTTCACCGCTGCTTATTTTGTTGCTATGGATTCCCAAAAGCTTTGTTCTCTGATTCTTCAGCAATTGCTGTCATGAACAAGATAAATCTTACTATAACAAGGATTGGTGGCATCACTAACACCAGAGATAAGTTCAAGTTCACAAGTTGGGCATACACCCATACAAGGATGTGGCCTTTTCGAGCATAAGGGCCCACTAAGAGGTGCATGAGAAGAAAAATTAAGAAAAATTTCTTGAGTTGGTATTTCTATCTAATAACGTCGTAATATCTATATTTTTATACCTCATCACATAAAAATTTCTCTATTTTAAGAAAATTTTTGTTTCTTGAAATACAAGTCATTCTTTATTTTTATTACAATAAAGTTTATCTCTTTTTACGATATGGATTAATGATGTGATATCACGACAAAGATGAGGAGTTTGAAACACTAGAATATGAGACCCACCTTTTCTGTTTGTGATTTCACATGACAAATTGCTGTTGTATAAAACTCTTTCTCGTCATGCACTTGTTATTGGACCCATATGCTTAGGCAGGCCCACAATTCTTTATGTCAACACAGCTTGAAAACTTGAAGTTACAATGAACCAGTGCTAATGGTGTGGTGTGGACTATGAAAAACAGCTTCTCTATCTCATCAAAATCTACTGTCATAGGTGTAAGCATTTATTTAATGTCTCTATCTCACTTCTCAAGTGTTTGATTAGACAGAGAGACCCCATAGATATAACATGCGCACTACAAGTAAGTCAATGTGGGATGTTGAATCAGAAAATATCCCAAAAGTGAAATGAAATTTGGAGATAATCAGAAACTTTTTTAAAAAGGTTTTAGATTTTAGTCTTCCTATGGAGGAGTGCAGGAGTGTCCTTTTTTTTAATATATCTGCTTCCAATTTGTGTGACGCAACAAAGTGAAAAGAGTTGAAGTTTTCTAGTGCAAAAGCTGGTGCATGCTCTGTACCAGTTTTAGTGGGTATAATTGATAGCATAGAGAACCCAAATTATTTAGGATGCACAAACTTGACCTTTTCTAGTGAGGATATGGATGTCAATTCACAGCATTAGGAATAGTAAGCTAACAACAGGTTGAGTTGATTGACTAACAGCTTTGATAGAAAGTTCTTCTCTGTATTAGGACTGTAGGAATAGGACTTTAAATATTCTTCTTTATTTTCCTATGCAAATAAAAAAAAAATTAGAAAAATGTTTTTGATATATTTAGTTATTCTCTCGAGTTTTGGGCGTGGACCACTGTAGGTGATGAGATTTAGTGACATTAAATATTTGATATATTTTTGGTCCAAAACTTGCATGTTTTTGTTGGCAGGCTCTTGTTTTTCTTGTTTTGTGTTCCATGTAGACTAATTGCTGTTATTCTTTTATACTTAATTAATAAAATGCTTAAAGATCATATAAGTGGAGGAATTAATCTAAACTGAGAAAGAGAAAGCTGAAATGTGTGGCCAGAAACAAAGTTAGACCATTCTTTTTCATGATGTGAATGGAAGAGTTTCTTATGCCATACTTTTGGTCACATACACACGCGCACACACTTGTTTTAGTGAACATTTAAATTCATATTATTGAAAGCAGATTATTGGGTTGGTTTAATGGTTTTCTATGTGTAACTTCAATTACATGGCCATATAAATGAACAATGCAGATTTGGGCGCACTGGAATCTACAAAGCTTTCATGTTTGGAAGCCCAAGTGTGATCGTTACAACTCCTGAAACAAGTAAAAGAGTTTTGATAGACGATGATGCATTTAAGCCTGGCTGGCCTGTTTCCACAGTGGAGCTTATTGGAAAGAAATCATTCATTAGCATTTCTTTTGAAGAACACAAACGTTTAAGAAGGATAACAGCAGCCCCGGTCAACGGTCACGAACAATTGTCTGTTTACATCAAGTACATCGAGGAGTATGTTGTATTGTCCTTGGAAAAATGGTCAAAAATGGGACAAATAGAGTTCTTGACTCAACTCAGAAAGCTTACTTTTAGGATTATTATGTACATCTTTCTTAGCTCAGAGAGCGAGCCAGTGATGGAGGCTCTGGAGAGGGAGTACACAAAACTTAATTACGGAGTTAGAGCCATGGCAATCAATATTCCTGGGTTTGCATACCATAAGGCACTTAAGGTGAGGAGCAGATGATAAGTTGAACCTTTTTCATAACTCACAAATTAATAGTTGTGTCTTGTGTAGAATCCAAATTAATGAGTTGTTTTCATTTCAGGCTCGGAAAATCCTTGTCTCTACATTTCAATCTATTGTGGATGAGAGACGAGCTCAAAGGAAGGCCGGCAACTACGTGGTAAAGAAGAAAGATATGATGGATGCTCTGCTGGATGTTGTGGATGACGATGGAAGAAAACTTACAGATGAGGAGATTATAGATGTTCTGTTAATGTACTTGAATGCAGGCCATGAATCTTCTGGCCATACCATGATGTGGGCTGCCATTTTCCTACAATCACACCCCGAATATTTCCAGAAAGCTAAGGTACTTCAGTTTACATATTCGAATATCCATCTAGATCAACCTAATCAATGGTGCAGATTCACAGTTTTTTTAAGACAAGCATCTTATGTTTCCAGACTGTCTAGTAACATAAGCATATGTTGCTCTAATTTCATTTGTATGTATAAAGTCAGTGAAAAATGCAGATTTTATGCCGTCAAATTTTTCAAAAGAAGATGTGCAATCATGTTTGCGTTCATCTTGTTTAATGAATTTTAGTTTGATGTCTCCTGAAAACTTCAAATTCAGCTCCCTAATCATGGTTGGTCAACTGCAGGCCGAGCAACAAGAGATTCTAAAGAGGAGGCCACCAACACAGAAGGGGTTGACGCTTAAGGAATATCGAGAGATGGAGTATCTTTCTAAGGTATACATAAAAGTGGCTTCACCTTATAATATATTTTCAACCCCTACCAAGTGATTCCAGCTAACCTTTCTAAACTTTATAGGTGATCGATGAAACTCTTCGAGTGATAACATTCTCACTTACCGTTTTTCGAGAGGCAAAGAAAGATGTCAACATAAATGGTGAGTTAGGACTTTCTTTCTTGTGTACTTTCTCTGATGGTCCTAAGATCCAGGGTACTTTTACTCTGCATTATCTTCGTTGATTGATACAAGGATGCACATTGTTCTTTCATAAACTACTATTGAATTTTGAACCAAATGTTGGTTCATATGACCTTTTAAATTACTTAATGGCTTGGATTTCAGGTTATTGTATTCCCAAGGGTTGGAAAGTTTTGGTCTGGTTCAGGAGCATTCACTTGGATTCTGAAATATATCCAAACCCAATGGAATTCAATCCTTCTAGATGGGATGTAAGTTTATAAGCACTTTTAATTTACTGATAATTATGATAAAAACAGAGTCATACAAGTCTTAGATCGATCTGAATTGTTATTGCTTTGTGCTGGCAAAGAATTACATACCCAAACCAGCAACTTTTCTTCCCTTTGGAGCTGGAAGCCGGCTGTGCCCTGGAAACGATCTTGCCAAGCTAGAAATTGCCATTTTCCTTCATCATTTCCTCCTCAATTATAAGTGAGTCATCTTGCAGCCACTTTTACCCTCCATAACTAAAATTGTACATCTCTTTTCCTTCTTTATATTTTTTATTATCTTCTTCTAATGTTTGTGTAATTTTGTGTTGCAGTGTTGAAAGGGTCAATCCTCAATGCCAAATGAGGTACTTGCCGCATACTAGGCCAACAGACAATTGCTTGGCAAGAATCAAGAAATCTGAATCTGCCTAAAAGAAGAACTAGGCAAATACACAGGTCTCATCATTTCTTCATACATTGATTATAAACACAACGTTTTGATCACTGCATCTCATTTTAGGTTCTATGTTATTTGCTTAACACATTTATAACTAGGGATCTGCCTATCTGTTGTCAACCAGGAGCGTGCCATGCAAGTGAGCATCTCCATCAAGTGTGCGGCAGGAAGTTAGTCTTCAGTTGGCAGTTATTTTTAGTGTTTATGAAAGAGGCAGTTAGCATTTTATCGGAAAAGAGGCCTAGAATGCAAACCAAGCTATAAGAGCTGGTAATTGTGCATCTGCAGGCATATTCTGTGTAACTGAGCTAGTTTTCTCTTAATAATAAGAACTGCTGGAAATTAAACCAAGCATCAAGCGTTATTCATTTTGTCGTTGACCATTATCCATTGGTTTGTCTCTTAATAATCGTTGTTGCCTCACCTAGCCTGAAGGATCGGACCAAGCACAACCCATACTTTCCAGTCAGGATGGGTCGGCGGTTTTTGATCCATCAGGCTAGCCGTTATTCGCTTCAAATTGTGCCGGTTTGAGCCCTAAAAGGATCTGTGCCTAGTATATAATTATAGCTTTCCAACTCCTCTGCATTTTTCAAAGTATACAAAACTATCCAAAAGCCTCTAATAACTTTTATAAGTAAACAAAAACATGCATGGTTGGTTTTAAAACATTGACAAAATTACGTTGGTTTCGATTTTCGAATGCTTTTTAACGCTTTTGTTTGTTTGTTTTTGGCACTTACAAGTTGCAATGGCTAAAAAGCACACGTACAATGACACTTTTTAGGTCAAGGGTTATTTGGATGACATGTTTTAATATAGTTTAAGAAATTCATAATTTTTTTTCGAAAATACATGTGTAACGTAGAAGTGCAGTTGCAGTATGCTGCATCTAATGCCTTATGTTGGATAAGTATTCAGACACCCTCCGCGAAACTTGAACTTGTCCTTGAAAATTATTGAGACAGTTTAAAGATTGAGCATAATATTGTCCTTCAAATTTTAAAATATTTGACACCCTTATGAATAACTGCCTAAAAAATTGTTACTGACCAACTGATATGTAAAACCATGAAGTATTGGGTAAATTTTGGTAATTTGGAGTTGCTGTGCAATTACCAAACTGCCCCAACAGAAGTAATGCTTGCATTCTGCCAAAGTATTCTCTGATATCTTTCCCAAAAAAAAGTGTTCTCTGACATGGGAATAGAAATGGCAGATGGAGGACAAGTGTGATAACAGAGTTGGGCATTTTTTTTTCATTTCGACTGTCACGCCACAACCAAGCTTTATCTTTTAGTCATTTGTTTTAAATCAATTATTTACATGCATGTTCAGCCAAAAAAAGAAAAACATAAAGAAGAACTAATTCATATCATCATAATGCATGTTTAACACTTGTAGAGGACAGTCTACACACAATGTGGCATAAGTATCACCCATAGTGCCACACACAAATCATGCAAATACTCCCAATTTCCAAGGTGCCATATTTTGAGTCTTCCATTTGCTCAATACTGGCACAAAACTAAAAGTTCTGTTACCAAAATAAGTATAAAATTGATATGCTTAAGAAGGTCCACCTCCCTCTATGCCCAACATGGTAATGGTGTAAATTAAAAATACATTGTCCATATGCCCAACATGTTAAACCAGAAAATAGCCCAAAAGATTTCTGAAATATGGGGCTAAGAAGCAAATTCAAGAACAGGATTTTAGATTTTAGTCTTTCATATGTGGGATAAAGATCAAGTTGTTTATATGGATTTGGTAATGTTTCTGATATGCAATCTGGTTATGACACAACAAAGTTTTTTGAGCTGTCTTTTGCGGTTTTGCCTTTCAGGTTGTGTTAATTTGGGTGAGGAAGTTGTGGGTGGGGTTGGTTTAGGTTATGTGAGATTTAAAAATCTCATATTGTCAAATTATATATCTTGTTTGGCAACTTTTAAATGGGATTAATAGCACTATGTACTTTTGTTTTGGACACTTTTATCCATATAAATTTGCTCGTTCACAATTTGATTGAAACACAGGAGAGGTTGGAACAAAAATATGGCAATTACAAAAACTAGATGTAATAGATGTGGGTTACATTGAATTGAAGTGTCCTAGATGTGTTACTAGATGTGGGTTACAATTCATAGTGTTGGATCATTTGTGTCGGTTCATTGCGTTTTTATATTGTTTATTAGCTAGTAAACCATAATCTGATTCACATATATTTTTTAATCATGGCGTGTCCGTAACCCACCTGTAAACTAAAAATTTAAAACTAAAGTTTTCTTCTATATCTTGAAACTAATCACTTGTACTTTATTTGTAACATTAAAATTGATTTTATCCAAATAATAAGAAATCATAAAAATAGTACTATAAATATAATAGGAATCATATATACAACAACATTGTGAAATTAAAAATTTTATTTTATTTTCTTCATACAATACTAACTAAATGAGTTTGTTGTGTGAAAATCGAGTTAGTTGTCCCTAACATTATACATTTATTATTATTATTATTTTAGTTAAAAAGTTAAGGGTATCCGCGCTAGCTTGTGCGCACTTTGACTAATCTCATTTTTAATCCAATCAAAGGAATGTTATCTATGCAGAGACTAGAGAATTCACAAGAGATAAATCTTTAACAGATAGTCCTATAATGAGTTAATTAGTAACCATTGGAGAGCAAACTTAAGACCTGACCAACTGAACTATCTCACCGGGTTAACACTATACATTTTATTATTTATGTTAGCATGTCGTCGTATCAAATAATAGTTAAATTCAAACTTCACTAATTTCGTGTTAAATTCAATTAATGCTGCGTTTCAAATTGAGATTTTTAGCAAAATTCTGTTAATAAAAATATAAAAAGAAGAAAAAAAGAGTAGATTGAAAAATCTGTTAAAGAAGTGAGTGTGGAAAGCAAAATTCCGGGTACTCTCCAGTCTCCACCCGTTATTCATAAAAATAAGAACCGCGTACTCTCCAACCTAACGGTATTTCAAACTCTACGCGAAAATGGCAACGGCTACTTTAGCAAGACAAATAGGCAGTGCCATTATCACAAGCTCAGGAAACGGAGGATGGTTCAGCCCTCACATGGCTGCCGCTTCTCACGCCATCGCCGAACGGATCCCATTGGTCGATCTCGTTCTTGAAGTCCGAGACGCAAGGGTAAATACTCACCTACTTATTTGTTAGCTTCATTCAATTTTTCAAGGTCACACATTTTCCACGAACTCTAGCTGTTTGATGAAATGCCTGTCTCACATGTAGTCGTTTGTTCTGGTTTTTTTGTTTTTGTTTTTTCCTGTTAATATGAAATTTCGATTTTTAAGCTCTGGGCTCTTGAGGTTTGGTCTTTAATGCGTAGAAAATGGGTGCAGCAAGGTATTGGTTTTCGGGTTTGCTTAATTTGGTTGAAAATAATGATTTCTTTTTTTTGTTTAAACCTCAGAATTTAATACAAATTTTTGGAGCCAACTGATGTGAGGTTTTGCCATCAATTTACTGTGTTTTTTAACTTTTTGTACGAAGAGCACTAATATTTTGTCAAATGTGTCTTTTATCACTTGGTTTTTATTTGATAATTATATACGCTCTTGTTTCCTATAGTAATTTTATTTGTGATCGATATGGTTGGAATTCATTTCTGTGGAGTGGAGGAACGTGTGGCTTTGCTTACCTTTTGAAACTTATATGTTCTAATGGATTTTCTTTTCAAATTAAATTGTTCAAGGGAAAAATTGGCTTGGACTATTCTCCAAAAGAAAGAAGGATTGTTTCAATTCTTAAATGAAAAGAATTATATCTCTCGTTTGTAAAATGCTAATTCAACAGAAAACTTCATTTTATATCTTTACTGTTGCTCTTTCTGTTTATAATTGAGTTGCAAAAAACTTTGATCTGAAGGATATTAATAATTTACTTATACCACTTTTAGATTCCAATGTCATCGGCTTATAAGCAACTGGGGTACTGTACATCCTCATCAAAGCGTATTATAGTGATGAACAAGATGGACCTTGCAAATCGTTCCCAACTGAAGGTGAGCATTTTTTCAAACATGTAGTATTAAAAGTTAGGTCAAACTTATGTCAACTAGCATTGAAATGTCTTTTAATGGTGAAGGAGCTAGTAAATCAGCATAAAATTCAGAAATATTTGATGTTTTTCTTTTCTTTTATTTATCTTGAGATCTGGAGAAATTACATAGACCTCTTGTTACAGTGGCAAAATTATGTCATGCCTTGTCCACCCCTAATAAAATTTGCAACTTGCAAGGGTACATAGGACTGGCAGTCTTTCAGATTTAACAGGGAATGACGCTTACCAACAAGGGTTTAGTCGAGTGGTCAGACCCATGATTTACTCCCGTGTGATCTGGTTCGATTCCTCTGAGGTACCTATCTAGCTATTTGCTAGAGTGTCCTGCCACCAAAGATTGTAGGGTTCGGCAGGGGGCCCCAGTTTTGAAGCCAGCTCGCTAGGGGATTTTTGGGTATAAAAAAAAGAAAAAACAAACAAGGGAATGACACTTAACATTTTGCTCCAAAAACACCCACCCCACTAAGCCATGATTGATAGTGGCTGCCCTGTTGGGGTGGGTTTTAATGTAGTGGCAATGCGATTAGGTCTAATATATATATTGTGCTTTTGTTTCCCTTATGTTTTCTGATCTTTTCTCTGGATGCCAAATATAAATCAAGCACTTAACTAACTAAGGAGATAATTTTGGAATATAAGTAGGCACATGATGATTATTTCATTAGGTTCTGTGTCATATATGGTGATAGTGATTTATTAGAAGGGGTATACCACTTTGTGTCATGTGCACAAAGAAGTTAGCAGACCACCTTTAATTTTGCTAATATGGAAGGGGATCTCACCAAAACTTATGAGGGAGAGGTCTACACCTTTCATTTTGCTAATATGGAAGGGGATCGTTTTATAATATTTTCATATTTTTTTTCATTTATAGGAGTGGATGAATTACTTTGAGCAAAACAACTGCATTTCTTATGGAGTCAATGCCCATAATAAAGAGAGCATTAAGCAGGTAAATGCTATTTTGTATTTGTTAAATGCATATTTCATTGGAGGAAAAAAGGTACACAGAAATCCGCTTTGATTGTTTGCTTATTCCACCTTTTCCATGCTGTTAGTACCCGTCAGATGAAGTTGCCTTTTGACTAGGTTTGACTAGGTTTGACTACTTAAATGACTCTTCTAACTATCTGAAAGCTTAAAAAGTGTAAATGACATTAACAACCTACTGTAAAATGATATTTGAGTAAATGGACATTAATGGCAGGGGAAGTAAGTACCTATTTCTGAAACCTGTGAGGTCGTGGTGGAATAATGACAAACCTCGAGGGAGGTCAATGAAATTTACTCAAATTCTAATGATGAAACTCAATTGTGTGTTTTTGGTTGGTGGGAGAGCCAACAACGGTCTAAAAGATTTGAGATCTCAAAATTAATTTGAGCAGTGTCTTGTTCTGTCCTGCTTCACTGGAGAATACATGTGCTGGAGATCATAATTTGTCTCTATTAATATGTCGACTCTTAGCTACATTTAAACGCAATGTTTATAGATTTTGTCAATTATATCTATACGCAAGGCAGGATACTCTTTCCTTTCTGTTCTTATTATTTTGACCCCATTAGAGTTGTTGCTTTCTTAGTGTCATACATATTGAGGATGGTTTACTTCTTACAGTTTTTGAAATTTTTGCAAGCTCGAGTCAGAGAATTGAAGAAAGCTGATCACTCTAGTTATACCACAACGGTATTGCTAGTTGGAATTCCTAATGTTGGTAAGTCAGCCCTTGCCAACTCTTTGCATCGAATTGGGAGGATTAGTGCAGCAGGTACCACTTTTCATATTCTTTTCAATTTTCTTTTCTGGGAGTTTGTAGGGGGAAATTATTCAGGAATAAATTCTAATTTTTTTGGACATTGGTTGTCTTATAGAGAAGGGAAAGTTGAAACATGCTACAGTGAGTCCACAGCCTGGTGAGACAAAAGATATAAGCAGCTTGAAGGTTTGTAGCCTTTGTCTTTTGACATTGTTTGTTGTTGAAGCGTGCCACATATATGTTAATTACCCCAAGGATGAATAGAAGGAATAACACCAAAAGACAGTGTGGGTGCTGACTGCTGATTTAGGCAAAATGTCCTGAAAATGTTTTGTTTTAAGATTTTTCTTTATGTACATCAGCGCCCAGAAAATCTAAATTCAGCCTTCACCCATCAAAAAATTATATTCATTTTACTGATGGGCTCGATTGTAAAGCATTATAATCTAATTGGTTTCTCATGTTTTGTTTTTTCTCCATTCTTTAACATATTATCTGTTTATGCATTCAGTTTTTCATTTTACAAATGATAATGGTTTTCAGATTGGAAGCCATCCCAATATCTATATTTTGGATACCCCGGGTGTTTTGCCTCCACAGATTCTTGATGTTGAGGTCTGCACCAAGCTAGCCTTGACAGGTATGATCATTAAAGAAATTTTATTTCAATTTCCATTGGTCCATACGGGTTCTGTTGCTTGTCTGTCACAGCAGACCTGTGCTACCCAGAGGACAAACCTGAGTGACTCACACATACACTTATATGCAGAATGACCGAGATAAATGAAATATTCTTAAAACTTTGCGATGCTTTATGTTCATGTTTTCACTTCTCCAAATGGCAAATGCAGGTACAATTAAAGATTGTTTTTCTGGGGAAAAAGAACTAGCTCAGTATTTTCTGGGTATCTTGAACAGGAGTGATGAATACAAGAAATGGGAAAAGTTGTCCAACAATGAGAATGAGAGATTATTCGTAGACCACAATCTGAAATGCTCAAATAGCTCTGAAATGAACATGAAAAGTAAAAGGCATTACCCCACAGATCACACGCAGGTTTGAGCACATTTATTGTCAGAAGACTCAGAACCTAAGAATTCTGCTATTGTATTACTTCTGAACTAGTTCGCGTATTATTTATATTTCTTTTCAGTCCCTATAGTTGATATGTAGAATTGTCCTTTTTAAACTCCAATAGCCTTATGCATCGTTTATTATATTACTAACAACAATAACAACGATGATTATATCAGTGACAAATTGACAATAATAAAGATAATAAAAAAACACCCTGTCTTTGAAAGTGATATTAAGTTTGTGTTTCCATCATTATTTCTCAAAAATGAAAGTGACATTCAAGCTTTTCATGCAGGATTTCATAGTGCATGGTGTTCGTCGGACTCTCTTTGAGGTGATATCATCTTTTGCTGGTAAAATGGAGGATGAAAGGCTCATTCAGGAAGAGATCAAGGCTGTGCAAGGAGATTTTCAGGTTCCTATGGAGTTTGAAGAAGAAGACGCTCAAAATAAAGTCGCAGCCAAGTTACTGAATCTTTTTCGTACTGGGAGGCTTGGACACTATATTTTAGATTCTATTCCAAGGAAACTCTAGTTCTATGTAATTTAGTGTAAATATTCTTTTTATGCTCTGTTCTTGGGAAAGTATAGCTATTCTACAGAGAAACTTTTGTGTAGTATTCTTGTCTAGCAATGTTATGGCATATTACCACCAAAGTCTCTTCCTGATCTTAATCTGAAGCCATTATGGAGTTCAAGGCTTCAAGCAGTTCAATCCAACTCCCTTTACTTTCACATACAATGATACAAACTGCATGAAGGCTTAGGGGCCTTTTAACATGTTTTCCACTTTTTTCTCAATTTAGTAATTGTATTTATTACCTATTCGACTTCTGGCACATGCTTCGTACGTGTCAATTAAATTTTTATATTGTGTGGTTATTTTTTTTATAGTTTAATAAATTTCCACCACTATCTCCACCTTTTAGATAGTAGGGTGTTTTACATTTTTAAAATTTTATTTAAATTTTTATATTTTACAATTATACCCGTATACTAGTTTTTGTTAAATAAAAGATATTTATGAAAATTTAAAATTTGATTAAACCTGTAATAACAAAGTTGTCTCCTCGCTTGATAATAGTACAGATTTCAAGGTGTAACCAAATTAAAAAGCCTATAATAACAAAGTTGTCTCCTCGCTTTATAATAGTACAGATTTCAAGGTGTAACCAAATTAATAAAGCAAGCAGAAAAATTAAAGCAATAACGTGAAAACGTTATATGAGATCAAAGGTTCTTCCATTAGCCTTCTCTATCCTTTAGAAATTCAACATAGGTTCCAAGGAAAAGCTCACCAAATCCCAGTACATACCAGTATACAAAATAAACTGTTTTTTTTGTGCGATGCGTTATTTCTGTTTCTCTGATCTATCTCTCTCTCTCTCTCAACATTTCTAGATCACATGAGTAAAGCCACACAATATGTCAATTACCAACTGGATATAATAATTAATGTAACAAGTGAACCCACCTAACTGCCACATAATTTGGTTTACTTATGTAGTTTAAAAGTGATTTCCCTATAGTTTGACTACTTTTTGTTGAGTCAAATTAAACACCAGGTTTTATGAGGTTTCATGCTACAAATACTTTTCATTCGATGAGCATTCAAGCACGTACGGTCTGCGCGGAGAGAAGAGTTAATTGGTTGTTAGTGATTTTGTCATATCTCTTTTCGGTCTTTTAATTGATTTCACTTGTATTTATTTTGTCACTAATATAAATGGTTATAACTTATACCCGTTTTGACACCTTCGTGGAGATTTAATGAATTGTTTGGGAAAATATGAGAGAAATTGTGATAATGATAATTTATTTTGGTCAATTAATCGGTAATTTTTGCATAAAATTATAAAAAGAAATGTCGGAACCAATGCATTCTTCTACGTTATAGACTGATATTTTGCGTGGTGAGCATCACCACAAAAAAATGGTGGTAAGCACACTATCATGTTAGGTGGTTAACAAATTTCCCTTAAGTGAAACGTGTCAACTATCTAGTATGGTGATAATGCTCATTAGTGATGAGAAAAATATTTTTACTACGTTATATATGAATCAGAAAAGAAAAGGGAATATATGACATGCCAACATGTGTTGGCATGGAATCACCATATATTCTCATTCTTTTGTTAATTTGGTTATAGATCTCTGGATGGTTTAGAATAAAATTGTATGCATGCAGTCAGCTTATACTGGATTTTCCAGTGGTTGCGAGGCTGCCATTGTCGTTGGGAAGAAACCTTGGAGGTAGCTCTGATGCCATCAAAGGAAATGAGATTAGGGAGAAAGTGAAAAACCATTTACCAGGACCTTCAAATCTAGGGGCCGTACATAGATTTCTACTCAAAGCAGTATTATGTTAAAAATTAACTCTGATAAATTTTGTAAGGGAATGTGTTACACTTGTTAAACATGTCATTATGTAAATGTACACACCATTTTATTTTTTTTTTGACCCTGTGCATGTACACACTTTTTCTTTTTTAGCCCCTTGCATGTACACACTTTTTCTTTTTTAAACCCGTGCATGTACCCTTAATTATGTAATTGATAAGTTTGTCATAAATCCACATTAATTTTCGGATTTCATTTAAAATCTGAGTGAGTTAAGTTTATATGGAAAGTATTTTATGGCACGTACTAGAGTCTTTGTCCGCAGCACTTGCCCAATAAAAGTTGTAACTTTTTTGTCAAAGATTTTCTTTTTATTTCCCTTCAATGAGGTTGAGTTTTAATTCTATTGAATAAAAAGTAGAAAGAAAAAAGAATTGCCTTATCACTATGACGTCATATATATTTATATATATACAATTCAAAAATTGAAAAGGTGTTCCTTCCCAGTTCCCACTCATAACATATTCTACTTTTTGCATGAACATTAATTAAAAGCTAATTTCACACCTTTAACTTTTTATCCACTTAATTAATTCTTATGGTAAGTTTCCTCATGCAATTCCCAGGAAGCTTCATGTTTGCCATATTTGTGATTAAACATGATTCTTTTTAAAGTCAAACATTTACTAATAAATAGCTTTTATCTTCTGAGGTTGTTTATGCTCAGTTTACACTAAAAGAATAAAAGCAGATAATAGATAAAATTTCAAAATAAATTAAGTTAAATTGCTAGAACCGGCCAAAAAAAAAGAAGAGGTTAAATTGCTTGATGATTTATTATACATACTCCTCAGATGGTAGCTAGCTAGTACACGAATTATGCTATATGCATATAGTAATTTCGCTCTCACATTAATATTTATCGAAGTTATATTGTTCTACCAGACTAGTATGCATATATGATTAAGAGAACACAAAAGAACTAGTTGCTTCTTCAACCAATAATATACTGAGAAATAAATATCCTGAATAGTTGAAAATGAAAAGGAAAAGAAAAGAAATATACGAATATAATTGTTCATCATTGTACGCATGAACAAATATTTATACAATAAACTAAAATTCGATCAACTATACTGTAGAAGTAGCTTAATTTAGTGGAAATTAATTTTTTGAAAAATATTTTCTCAATTTATAATTGCCACATTTTTTGATCGATTTTGTATTTGAATAAATCACTCTATAATACATTGAAAACTATGGTAGTTTTTTTTTTTTTTTTTTTGTNTTTTTGTGTGTGTAAAGCTATAACAAGGCAGAATAGTACCTGTTGTTTTGGAAGAAAATAAAACCACTTAAAAAAATGTTAGGTAGATTCAAGAAACGGTATTAAGTTGAAACCCACTGAAAGAATTCGAATTCTTTCTTTTTGGGGAAGTCATCTAAGAACTTCTTGCTTCCGCAAAATTGCATTAAATGTCAATTTTTGGTCCAGATACTTTACATTAATTATTTAAGACATAGGTGGCATACTCATTTGCAATGGCTTTCATAGTATGTCTTCACTTCACCCATTATATATATGCGGTTCAACCTGGACTAGAAATGTATGAAACTACTAGCTACACAAAAACTCTCTCTCTCTCTCTCTCTCTCTTATTCACTTTTTACTCTCTAGAAGCATGTAGCTTGCAAAGACCATAAAACTTTCTTTGAATTCTCTCCTCTGATTGATTCACACCCTATAGTATCTGCCATTTAAGACTTGAGGTTTGTTTAAATATGGGAGGTGGTGATATGGAGGACCTTATGCAAGGCCAAGCTCTCATGAACGCAGCCAACTCTCCCATCAAACTTCGTATACTTGTTGTTGACAATGACACTAATTTTCTTGCTCTAGTCTCAGGATTTCTTAACCTTTTAAGACATGAAGGTACCTAATTTAAGGCACATCCTTATTTTTCATTATTTCTTATATGCATTAGTAAGATATGACTAGAAAATAGAAAAGGAACTTGTAAGCAATTTTCTCTCCAAGCTAGCTATACATATATTTTATGGAGAAAAAAAAAACTAATTGTTTTTAAGCACAGAAAAGTACGAGATAAATAAAGCTTTTCTCTCTTTTCGTTGATTTATGTTTCTATCGATCCAAACACCATCTTAAATTTTTTCAAGTTCTTGCATACATGAGTAGTAATATTTGGACAGATCTTTGCATGCAACTTTGTAATCCATGTTAATCTAGCTATCCACTTCTTTCATTAATTCTAATTAGTTAATCCGAGAGCTCTTTTCTATCAAAAAACAAATCGAGAACTTCATTCCCAAATTTCTATTGGAGTTACGAAATCTAGTTTTCATTAGCAACTAGATAATGTTTTAGTTTTTTTCCTGTTATGACCTTTTTTTTTCTTTCTTTAGCCCTTCTATTTCACTCACTCAATCAAATTCAGAAGCCAGGACTTGGATTGTTTAGCTCCACGATCACTCTCTTTGTCTCCCTCTCTCTCTTCCTCTCTTGCTCTCTATCATTCATTTATACAATTTCTTTTCATTTTCCAAATTTTTATTGTCACTCGATCACAATCGATCAATATCGAAGTCAGCCAGGACTTGGATTTTTGAAATTCATGATCTCTCTCTCTCTCTCTCACTCTCTCTCTAGAGCTCCCTCTCCTCTCTAATATCATTCATATATACGATTTCTTTTATTTTTCCAAATTATGATTATATCTTGAATAATCAATCTGTATACTTAGGCGGTGATCTTTTTCAGATAAACCCTAACTTACTTTTTAATTTCCACATCATGAATATAATTTTCCATATTATTTAGGCATTTGAATTTGTATTGACTAATTTTCTTGTTTTATACTTTAATTTTTTACTGATAAAATAAGGTTTATTGATGGATTGTGTATGCAATTTAGATCTTTTATGTTATTAGTGAAATAATTTTATTACGTACACGTACGTTTGTATGTCCGTACGTACGTTATTGCATGATCGTCAACGGTGTTTGATTTGTGCTTATTTTTCTTTTAATTTAACATACGTGTCGATTTTTTGGAATTAATGAGTATCTTTCAAAATCCTTATTAACCAAGGTTCACATATATTATACTCCATTTACTCAATATGTATAATGTGGCTTGTGTTTGTATGATATTGTTGTGGTAAGATAAAGTACATTCTTAATTTTGCTCTATATATGTTTCAGTTGTGACATATAGGAACCCAGTCCAAGCTTTATCTGCTCTTCGGACTAGCACAAGCTATTTTGACCTCGTTATGACTGAAGTTTATCTGCCTAATATGGATGGATTTGAAGTACACAAGATAATTAAAGAAGAATTTAGGCTGCCGTTAATTAGTGAGTCAATTCAATTAAGTATAATCTCTCTTTTTTTAAAATTTTTTTTACATATATATACACATACATATTTATGTATCATATATAGTGCATGTACATTGATTTGTGGCATATTTTTATTTATCATTATCTTTATTTTTTATTTTTTATATAAATACTTTCTTAAATGTCCATGAGTTCTAAGTGTCTTTGAGGTAAAAAGAGTTTTAGGTCAGATTTAAATCTTATAGCTAGAAACGTACGAAAAGTATTGATAGCAAGCATTTGTTGACACACTATCATTTACTGACATTAGTGGTTGTTTCATTTGGGTTCTTTGCCACTTTAAAGAGAAAGGATTTTGTTTTTTGTTTTTTGTTTTTGTTTTTTTTTTCATTTTCTTAGATTGCAGGTAATTAGGGTTTTGAATATTTGTGGGGTTAAGGTTTTTAGCCTTATGGTAAATTTAACTGAAAATTGGGATTGAAGCTGTCTCTGCACCAGAATTTCTCTCTCTTTTCTTTAGCCAGCTTTGTTATGGTATATACGTTTTAAAAATAGATCATGAGAATTTCTTAATATTGTATTACATGTATATATAAGGCTATCATAACACATTAAAGCCATTACTTTTCGATCTACTGATTAGCGCCTCATTTCATTGTGATTAATAAAGTATGATTTTAAATGAAATCTATATAATTGTAAGAAAATCTATATTGTCATTCATATTTGCAAAGTATATACGTAATACCTATATACCCAATTATATATATCATTCATTAAAACATATAATTTCTTTTTCTAATGCTATACATTATTTAGTTCATATATGTGTATGCACCGCACCGGTCATCTTTGACTGACTTGGTATTCGAATGCAGTGGTTTCGGAGGATGACAGAGAGTGTGTCATACTAAAAGCTCTAAAGGAAGGTGTTGCACATTATATAGTAAAACCAGTTTGCTTTAGTGACGTGAAAAACCTGTGGCAATTTGTTGTGACAGCCAATGGAGGAGGAAGGGTTTCTAATATTGTTGAGGAGATAGCAAGTATTGGGGGAAGGGAATCACAATCATGTGGGGCAATATCTTACGATCAGGGTATGATAGCTGCATCATCCACTGCAAATGCTGAGACTGAGAAAAATGATGATGAGGAAAATGAAAAAAAGAAGAGAAAAAGACCAACAAATGAGGAAGGAAAAGCTCCTGCTGCTCCCAAAAAACCCAAGGTCATCTGGACATGTCCACTTCAAGCTCGGTTTCTGGAAGCTGTTCATATTATAGGCCTTGAAAGTACGTAAGAGTTCAAAATTTGGCCATATATAGGGGTTTTCTCAATATATAATTAAGGAATTAACTACCAATTACTAATTAATTACTATTCTTGTTCGTGTAGCTCGATTTGTCTTACTAATTAACTAACTTCTAAGGTTATTTTAATTAATTTTTTGATTTTCAATTTGTTCAGGGGCTGTTCCAAAAAGAATTCTCGAGGTCATGAATGTGGTTGGGTTAACTAGAGAAAATGTAGCCAGTCATTTGCAGGTTTTTTTTTCTTGAAATATATACAAATTTAATTTAAAAGCTTAATTAAGCTATAATTAGTTCAAAAGGTTTCATAAGTTTATCATACTAGCTTATATTGGATACGTACTTGGCTCAACTAATGCGAGACCAACTCCTGATGGTGGAACATATATATGAACATGATTGTTTTTTGTTTTGCTTTTCAGAAATATCGACTGTTCTTAAGGAAAATTGCAGCGAAGATTGCAGCAAGCAAATCATCTGTCGAAAAATCCCGGTTCTCAAGGTTTGACTTTGGACAAAGAACATCCATTTTTCAACAACCAAGATTCGGAGCCAATCTCAGCTCGCTTAATCTGAATGTTGCTTCAATCCTCAATACTCGTCCTGCCATTCGTGCTAATGACCACGAAGCCTCCTGCAGCAACTCAGCTCCCAGATTTGGATATGCCAGGCAACCATATGAGCAGCCTTTTATGAGCAACACAAACCCTTTCAAGCCTGCAGCCAATTACTCATCAGTCAATGGAATATTTCAACCAAACAATAATGCTCAAAGAAATTGGACAAATTTTATAGCTGGAGATGTTTCATATGGCTTTGGGAGCAATGGTACAAATGGACTTCCCAATAATTTTGGTGCAAACCCAATGCAGATGTACCAACAAAACATTCATCAAGCAAGTCCACAGCTTAATTTCATCAACAACCCATCTGGTAACTACAACAACAACTATGGCACAATTGGACCAATTGATCAGTACAATAATCCCATCAATTATGCTTCAACATGGAATGGGAATATGGGATCTATGATCGGTGGTACTTCTAATAATCTGATGCCCTCCTACCCCAACAACAAAAACTATGGTGGAATTCAAATGATCAATCCAAATCCCAATCCGATTGTGTCCAATGTAGGCTGGGACTCAGCAACTGGGGTCAACAACAATTTTGGTGGTTTGATGATGAACGGTATTCACAATGATCCCAACCAACTGAGTGCTCCAAATGCAATTTCCCGTTATGATTTTTCAGGAAATGAGTCTTCATCTGTTGGATTTAATGGCAATGCAACAAGCAACAGCCAGTTGACACCAATATTTGCTGATCATGAAGCCAATTATTATCCACAACACAATGATAATAATTCTTCAGCATTTGGTGATCCTACACTGCAACAGCAGCAGCTGCAATATAATTCTTCATCTGTTGGAGTAAATGGTAGTGCAACAAACAGCAGCCAATATCTCTCACCAATATTGGCTGATGAAGCCATTAATCCACAAATCAACAACAAGAAGTCTGCATTTGCTGATCCTGCAGATCCACTACAACAGCAGCAGCAATATGATCCTTCAGTGAATGCTTCCCACAACAGCTGCAATGTGATAGTGGAGAGTGGTTCTAGCTCTAATGATTTATCATCATTTCTGAACCGAACTGATGATAACCATTGTCATACGTTTCTGAAAAACCATATTTTGGAATCTAATGATCAGGTATATATATATATGCTTATAAGTTTCATAGCACTGAGAAAAAATAAATCTGTGAATATATATGTGCTTTTATTTTGATGTATATTATTGCATATTAAGTAATTTTTCAATTATTGCTTCACAATTATTTTTCTGTAGGAAAAAGGAAAACAAGTCATGAATTCTGATGCTAATGCAAGTGGGCTCCAAGAGAATGCTCCCTTGAACAAAGAAATATCCCTTGGCCAGGTATATATGCAAGCATCACCTCGTTTATATATTGATTAATGCTTTCTTTCTTTTTTGCCATGATCGATTGATTAATGCATGCATTTGATGATTTTAATTAATTACTTCATTTTATGATCAATATGTGTGTGTGTGGTTTCATTTAAATGTGTATGTATGATATTTCATTGTTTTATATTTTATTTATAGGATTATTATCTATAGTTTGATAACAATGTAATATAGTTTACACTTTATATTTGATATTGCCTGTCAAAATCGTGAATGAATAAATATAGTTTGTCCTCTTAGTTTCATCCTTTTTGGGCTTATTTACAGTGAAGTTTCCTAATAGTTTCATCTAATCATCCTACAGATCTAGCTTATTTTAATTCATTCATTTCTTTGTGAAATTAATTCCAAATTAATCTTGAACTTGTCTTTGTTAAAGCGTCAAAATGATCAAGCTTTCTAGTTCTGTGGCAGTATATATATATTATATTATGATGTTAAATGGCTATATTCTATGCAGTAATCAAAACCTTTATTATACAACTATGCAATTAGCTAGTGCACTGTTCGATCACTCGATATCTTTCGATACCTTACTTCTGGATGTAGTGGTTATAGATATGCATTATTCTAAAAGTGAATTGGGTGGAGGAAAGTCTATATTTTCTTTAATTAAAATGATTTGAAAACTCTAGGCTCACTTTTAATAAACCGCTCAATGTGATATCGTAGGAAGAATGCATTAATGGAGAATTCATGGACGACTTCGAGTTTGATGGAGTGATGAATTTGATGGATATGCCACCCATAGAAAATCTCTCCCTTGATGACGTATGTTCATTATGCCCAGCATATTTAATTCTCAAATTTATTTACTTTTTTTTTTGGGTAATATACTGTACATAATGTGCATGTGTTGTGAACTAATACTGTATTAGTTAGGTTAAGTATATATATATAAAAGATTTTTCCATTGTAGGATCTTAGAAAAAAAATTATTTGTAGGATACCTCATGTAGTCCACTCCCATATTTTTTTAACAATTCAAACTGTCTATTTTTTAAATCTCTATTAATAGATTATTTTTATAAAAAATTAGCCAAATCGGAAATCATTTGTCTATCTACCTTTGATTAAATAAATAGACGAGTTAAAATTTTCGATAAAACCATATATTTGTTGATCAAAGTTACATGGGTAAATGATTTCCGATTTGGCTAATTATTTACAAGGATGATCTATGGATAGAGATCTAAAATATAAATGGTTCGGATTATTAAAAACTACATGATAGTGACCTCATGAGGTATCCTACATTTAATGTTATTTGTAGGATCTTACAATAGAGAATTCCTGTATATATATATCCATATAATAGTTTTAGGTTGGGTGATTTAATATCGCACATATCAGAATCATTATATATTTGTCACTTAATTTAAGAATAGGATCACCTATTTTAACGAATGAACCATTTCGTATTCACATGTACGTATCTAAATGATAGGATCATCACACGAGGGGAACAATTGAGTACTAGTCCCACACTGATTGATCCACGACTTAAAGAGTCGTAGTACTCCCAAAAGACAAATTTATGACTTGGCACTAGATTGAAGTGCATAATACAGTTATAATGACCTTAGTACAATATAATGAAAGTAGTGAAATGTTACTTAAAATTACTTAATATTGGGTTTCTTTTTCTTTTTTTTCGCTGACAGGATTGGGAAGACATAATGAACTCATTGTGGAACTGATCACCCGCTGAGAGAGTCGTACCTGCCTAAAATCATGTGAAAAGAAATAAAGCTTGATGGAGAATCAGAAGTCTTAGTATGAATATGAATGGAGTTTGCAACTTAAGATATCCATTATTCAATCTATATATTAATTTCTAGTTTGAGCTGTGTTGAATATGTTTCTTAATTTTCTAGCGGACAACTAACTTTGCAAGCTTATAGTACTATTTCGGAAGATAAATTTGGCAGACATTTATAGCCATATCTCGTTTTTATTTTTTTCTTCTAAGCTTTTAACTTAGTTTTTAGTGTTCTTTATTTGATGTTGAAGATCTAAGCCTAATTTATATCTCAATGAGGTGGTATACGTAGAAGAAACACATGGAGATCATATGTTCTTTGCTTCTGCAGGGATATATATGAGAATTAATCAGCCCTAGCGGTTCTTTAATCTCTCTGGATGTTTCGAAGCTTTAATGAGTGATCGATGTTGGGTTGTAAAGGTAATGAGCCAAGAAATATTGTTCTAAATGTAAAATTTAGACCAAAGTGCATGCATGGGATAAGTATTTTTGTTTTTTTTTTTTTAAAAGAGATGTGGGCATGTTTGGCCATGCTCTTGAAGAAATTTAGGCATCAATTAACAATAGAAAGAGTAGTCCAAACCTTTATAAACCACTAGTAAAGCCCTCACATTTTTAATGTGAAATTTCTTTCAACAGTTCTTACTATATCCATGTCTTTGGTAGCTTTGACAGAAATAGTTATAGTTTTGGGTTAAAGAAGCACATTTTAATTATTGTCTTCTAGATAATGCACTGGTGCTTCCTAAGACTCTATGTTGAATGTTTCAAAATATAAAGTAGGCCACCAACGGGTGGCTGTATAGTTGAAAACTAATTTGTGCCTTTTGGCTTGAAGCAATGTATCCTTTGGTGATTTAAACTTCTAAAACTTTTGGGAAAGGTTGTAATCACCTCAGTTATGAATATATGGCTTTAGAGTCACAATCTTTCATGAAAAGATATGATTTTTATGAAGAGGTACCTCTTATTTAAAAGGTATAACCCATTTGAATTAATTCAAATAAATGGCTGCCATACCAATTCATAAAGGGTACTTGATGCTCTATAAATAGAGGGATTTTCTGCAAAGAAAAGAGATCAAAAATCTAAAATTCTTATCCTCTATCATTTTACTACAAACTATAGAATTAAGAACTAATTTCTGCAATTTTAGTTCTTAATTAATCTTGAGCCTTTCTTGTTTATCTCTCAGGGTGTTTGGTTTGTTTTTGGTTGTGCAAGACATCAACAAACACATAGTGTTTTCACTAGACTTCATTGTATCCACAAGGCTTATTTGCATATCCCTTTTGCACACTGATTGTGGGGGCAAATAAAGTCTGAAAGAAAGCGAATTTATTCGTGCCTTGAAGCAAGTTTCTTTCCATCCTTTTTGGCAGCCACAACTCACAAGTTTTCCAACACTCTAGATGTTTTTCCTACAACTTTGTCATACCTTGTTTTGAACCCTATAATCTTTTGGGGCTAAATTCATTTTCGGTTTTCAGGATTTCTGCCTAAAATCCATATTTTTCTTATCATTGTGCCGGTATTGACAGTTTGTTCTTTGATGATTTTTTTGTTTGAATTTTGCCCTAAAAATTTAGATTTTTTCACATATTGATTTTACCGATCTCTCAACTTCCAATGCTAATTGCTCGCTACATGGTTCTTCACTGTTCGTGTGTTTTTCTCTTGCCCATATGGGTTTCTTATAGACTAATTACTTTGCGTTCGATTGTATATATGAATATTTATCATCTACTTGTTTTGTGGTCATCTATAACTATTGGCAGTTCTATTTATTGATTTTTTTTTTCTTTCACACTGCTATTTTGTATACGTGTATAAGATTAGAGTGTTAAAATCATCACCTTTAGTTAATACTTGCCGATTGAGATTTTATAGGCCATGCAGTGGCATGCTTGCAAACAAATCCAAGAACAGTATTTTATTTCATGATTCTCCGCTAAACCGGCCATAGAATTTTGAGGGTAACAACAAATATGTTACAAGTTTATGATAAAATGAAAAACAGCCTAAAATAAAAGAGAGATTTCGATAAGAAATCCAGCAAAGAATAGGAAAAACAATATGAAAATAAGACCTTGGACAATTAGGCATTAGGCATCTCTTTATCTTATTCCTTTCTGCTTCTGACCTTATTCTATTTCCACATCCATGACATATTAAAACATAAGAAATATAATTTAAAAGTAAGCTTTGACTAGTGATTAACACGATGCCAATAATGCCTCAAGTCTTATTCTTAACCATCACATCTCTCATTGTTGGATTACACATAATTTTATCATAACATGAACATTATATGTGATAAATTACTCATATTAACCATATGATCTCACATACACTACCTTGCCACTACTTGGCCCAATCATCTTACCTTCTCTCTCTTATTAATTACTATTTTTGCTGTCTAATCATAGCTTTAAAAAAATTAGTAACCTGAGCATCTGATAGATGACATTATATGATAATTCTGAAATGCTGGATTTTGTTGCATCTGATCATGAATGAAGACTTTTTTAATTTTTTTTAAAATTCATGGAAATCTAAATACTTACTAGAGATAATGAATTACTATCTTTTCAACAAGCAGATTGAAAAAGCAACATATGACATATGATCGATGCTAGCTCATCGGTTCAAAATCGATAAAATACTAAAACCAATTCAATCCAATATTAATGAAATCGGATTGAATAATGGGGTTGAATTTTGATGAAAAGAGGAAAAATATCGAAACATAAAATTTTTTTTCGAGAAAAGGATGTCATAATAAAATTTTATGAGACTTTTCCCGAGAAAATAAGGGAGAAGCTACATGTAGGTCTCTGAGGCAACACAAGCTAGAACCCGAACCCAAATGTAATTCTATTCAGGTTTTAGAAAAATTAAATAAAACATTTGTAGTAATATTCCAAACATTTGTAAGATTCTTGACCTCTTCATAAAAAATTTGTAACTCTGCCCCTACGAGGAAGGGTAAGCAGCAAAGTTGGGTAGCCAAACATCTCACTCCTTTGAATAAGAATGATGGAGCTGGTTTCTTCTCTGATCAAATAAGCATGACCAACTAAATATTGTATTGGAATTTTACAAAGTAAATCCGTCCAATGATCTAAAGGTGCAAGTTTTAAAATATAAAAATCCAATCAACTCTATCAAAGTCATCATCAAATTGGACCTGATGGATTTGGATGAATTAGGTTGGAGCTTTAACAACACCTCTCATGTTAAAACACCTACGTTTAAACCACGTACACAGCATTACACCCCAAAATAACTGCTGACTCCATCAATTTATTCAATTGATCAGACGTGGGCAACTATTTTAAGACACCAATATTGTTTTATTGGATATTTAGGTCATCCTTATTTCTCTATTAGTATAATCACAATGGTATTATAATCAATCAAAGCGTACAAATTTGATTGATTGGTGGTGATCCAGTCTAATAAAAATATGTGCAAATAATTATATGAGTTTCGCATGTAGTTTAAATGTAGACATTTGAAGAATTAATGCAGTCCATAACCAAACTTGTCAACTCATGGCTCTTTTTTATATATTTTTATCATTACTATATATTAACATAATATTTGATATGAGGGCCATTAATCCATTGTGAAATCCCGCAAATAAATTTATTTGTAGGATCTCTTGTAGGGCTCACTTTACATTGTATTTTGATATATAATCTGAACCGTCTATGTTTTAGATTTTCATTCGAAGATCTTTTTTGCAAAAATTAGCTAAAAAAATCAGTTACTTGTTTGATTAAATAGTCATATTTTTTCAAGTGTTTATAAAAATATTTTATTCGTGTGTTTATTTGATCAAATTTAGATAGCTTAATGGTTTCCGATTTGTCTAATGTTTTGCAAAAATAATTTTTGAATACAAGCCTAAATATATGGACGGTTCGGATGGTTAAAATATTATTTGGAGTATGCCCCATGAGATATCCTAAAAATAAACTGAAGGGGTATGTATTAGATATACCGACTATTATTTTTAACTTGTAGTGATTCCTTAATTTGATGGCTGACATAACAATTTGATATTATAAATATATATGTATATACATATTTGAATAAATGATATATTGTTAGATCAATTTGAATTAATTGAAAAATTAAGATAATTTGAGTACCTCTAACAATGCTATTTTGAATTAATCCCAATATGCGGCAGATTAATCTTTTTCCCAACTATCTAGCCACTTTGTCAAACTACTATGATCATCAATTAATTGAAAAATTAAGATAATTTGAGTACCTCTACAATGCTATTTTGAATTAATCCCAATATGCGGCAGATTAATCTTTTTCCCAACTATCTAGCTACTTTGTCAAACTACTATGATCATCAACTCTATTATTTTTGTATTAATTAATCCAACGTACTTTTCTATTATTCTGTCAAACTGTCATGTTCAACTCTAATTTTTTTATTCCTTTAAATCCGATTTTCACCTGGACAGATAGAGAAGATGGTCAGCAAAACAGCTCAACGGCGCCTGACAGAAGCTATTGAATATAAAAATCATGGTTTAAATAATAAGAAACCATATTATTAATATTGAGAACATGTTTTGCCTCGCAGTCCTCGCCGTGTGTTTTGCAAGTATGATTTGGAAAATGTAGGAAATTAATGCATAGTTGAAAAATTGAAAATGCCAATTAATTTCTTTTTTAATATGAGAAAATCATATGTTTTTAAAATAAAAATAAATATGAAAATTAAGCCATGCATGTCTTGCGCAGCTTAAGATGTGGTGTGATGCATGTGATGTATTTATTGACTAGTGCATTAATAAAGCAGTTACTACTGCTTAATCTTTCTAAAGTCAACTCCCCAAACGGTCGGCTATATATATATATATACATTAGTCTATTTATGCACTCCACAATTCAAAAAAAATTTCTTTGCCCCTGCGTTATTAGAAAATAATCAAATTAACGTTTGTTTTTGTGTGTAGTTAACTCAAATATAAACTCAAACGTCCTAAACAAACTCAAGACCAATGTTATGAGATGAGTGTACACAAATGACTTCGAGTTCAATTGTATTTAAAAGAACTTGCACTTGGATAACATTAATGAGATCTATTGCGAGTCATTTGCTGGCACTACTAACTATTTATAGATTTAAAGATCCATGTGATATTTTCATTAATTTACTACCAGGAATGAGCCC
Organism: Purshia tridentata; assembly: GCA_003254885.1. Classification (NCBI taxonomy): domain Eukaryota; kingdom Viridiplantae; phylum Streptophyta; class Magnoliopsida; order Rosales; family Rosaceae; genus Purshia; species Purshia tridentata. Next base: position 34,876 of record QANT01006727.1, read on the forward strand.
ATGAATTTGTATTTTGCCAAAAGTTTATATGTGCTGTCAATGAATTGGCTCCTTAATATATATAGGAATTCTCCACTGTAGAATTCTACAAATAATTATGGAGTCCACTCCCATATTTTTTTCAACAATGTAAACCGTCTATTTTTTAGATCTCTATTAATAGCTAATTCTTGCAAAAAATTAGCCAAATCGGAAATCATTTGTCCATCTAACTTTGATCAAACAAATAAACGAATCAAAATTTTCGATAAAACCATATATTTGTTGATCAAAGTTACATGGATAAATAATTTCTAATTTGGCTAATTTTTTGCAAAGATGATCTATGAATAGAGATCTAAAATATCGATAATTCGGATTGTTAAAAACTACATACTAGTGACCCTATAAGATATCCTACATTTAATGTTATTTGTAAGATCTTACAATGGAGGATCTCCATGAGGTATCCTACATTTAGGTTAGATATATATATACATCTAACCTGATCAATATTTATTTCTTCAACCCAACATATTCAAATATTATGTTAATACCATATTTGTGAACCAGCAATATTTATACACTTGGTACAGTTGCAAGGAACACAATTGGACAAACCAACTCATATTATAATATAATAAAGGTGGTGTTTATTGTCTATGTATGTGACATTATACCCTGACATAGTATATTATCATACTGTCAATTTAACATTACACATTTACTTAAAAATTCACCTAATGAATAAATTAACAGTCTCAAAAAATTCAAAATAATAAATTAATTAGGTCAGGTTTTTTCTCTTTGATATTCCCATATCTTTTCATTTAATTCTATGCTTTCTGGGGAGCATTAAATCTTAAACATGCATGCATATGCCCCAACCTGAACCCAGCAAAGACATGTATCAGTTACTCAATGCCATGATGTTGCTTACCATATATTGCCAAGCAAATTAAGTTCTTCCAGCGGTGCAGATCCCAATCATAATTATTAAAGTTTTGGATTCTAATGCAAAAATACCCAAATTTTGGGGTCAGATAGGAATACACCACAACTATAGTAGACTATGGCAGATTGGCAGCAAAGAGACTACTCAGACAGTCAAGACTTACTAAAAAATAAAAAGTAAAACCACAACCGAAAAAATAAACAAAGAAAGTTTCCTGGGCTTTCTTCTGGATTTATTGGTTGACAGCTACCAAATACATCCATATTATTTGACTTTGATTTTTTCCCTCTTTTGGACTTTTTAGACTCCTCCCTCATACTTTATATGAAAGCTTTGATGTTATAAAGTAACCTCATATCCCCAACTCTCTTTGGACCCTTTCACTTGCATAGTTTTCAGTTCATGCAATGGATGATGGTAGAGAGATATTGGAGAGAAAAGCTTCAGATCCAGGCATGGAGGACTTTCCTCCATACCATTTCAGATGTCCCATTTCGATGGAGCTCATGAAGGACCCTGTCACCATCACGACTGGGGTCACATACGAACGTCTGAACATTGAGAGATGGTTCTTCACCTACAAGAAGAAAACATGCCCAGCCACAATGCAAGGAATTGAAAATTATGATACAATTCCAAACCACACCCTCAAGAGGCTCATTGTTGCATGGCAAAGCAAAGAGGATTCTAAATCTGCTTCCTCTTCATCAACATGTCCACCAATGCCTTCTTTGAAACACGATGAGATAAAAGCGCTTCTCAACACCATCATGTCATCCCCATTCAAGGTGAGTTCATTGAAAAAACTCCGGTCCATCATTGAAATGGGTGATGAGACAAAAAATGATTTCATTCGATCCAATGGGGTCGAAGTTCTCGTTCAAATCCTTAACCAAGTTCTCGTGGAGAGCTCGGATTTCGTAACATTCAGAGCCTGCGAGGAGGCTCTGAACGTTCTCCACCAACTTCCTATATTGGAGGAGGAAGAAGGAAAGAGTACCTTTCATTTGTTATCGAAACAAGAATCCACCATATCAATGTCCATCATGCTTCAGCGGGGAAGCGCTGAGGCACGGCTTCATACAATTACCATATTCCGGAAAATGGCGAAAACCAATTACGATTGGAACTTTGTAACACAAGACCAAGGTATAGATTTCTTTAAGTCCTTGTTGGAGCTTGTTTCGGATGAAATTTGTAGCAAGGCAAGTTCACGTGCCTTGGAGGTCTTGATTGAAATTTCGAGGGCATCAAAGAAAAACAAGTTGAGGGCAATTGAAGCAGGTGCAATTTGTGTGCTAATAGAGCTACTGCCAGACTCATTCAATCGATCCAAGTGTGAGAAAATATTGCAATTGATTAAGTTGCTTTGTGAATGTGCTGAAGGACGGCTGGCCTTGGTGGAACATGGCATGGGCCTTGTTGCCATTTCCAAAATGTTGCTACTTGTTTCCAGTGCTGCCACAAAGATTGGGGTGAAGATCATCTGGTTGGTTTGTAATTTCCACCCAACTGAGAGCGTATTGGAGGAAATGTTGATTTATGGGTCAGTGAAGAAGCTTCTGGCATTGTTGCATATGGATGGCAGATCTTCTACCAAGGATAGGGTGGTGAAGATCTTCAAGATGCATGGCAACACATGGAAAAGATACCCATGCTTCCCTTGTGATTTTAAGGACTACTTGGGATTTGTGAATGATTCTAGCTAATTAGAGTTTTTTTTTTCTTTCTTTCATTTTTTGTATTAAATTTCAAATATTACATCAATATACAATTTTATCAAGAAAGTCTGAACTGGTAATCTGTAATCATGTTGGAAAATAAATTTAGAATATAAATCTTCTTTTATCTGCAATATGGGAACATAAAATGCTTATATTGTCAAACTGTGATTCTAAAGAATAATTAATTAGATTAATTCTTATCTGAATTTGTGATTAAAATTAACAATTTAACAATATAATATTTTATTTAATATATAAAAAAGGAAATGCATGTGCTTCTCTAGATTTGCTTTAAATCCTTATTTTCCCTATTAATATTGTAATGCGTACACGATATAATTTATAGCTGGGTAAGAATTAACTAAGATAGACAGAATTTCGGGCTTCCAGGAAACCATGCTAAATCATAGCCATAATTTTATGGAGAAGTACACAGTTCATTGCATATTCCTCAAAGAGGAATAAGTGACAGATAATTGAGATTGAGATTGAGATCGAGTTCTGCCAACATAACGGTGAAAAAAATAATTTATAAGCGTTCATATTCGGGATGAGTGATTCCAAATATAGAAATTTAGTTAATATTATAAAAGTAAATTATCTTATTGAATTACTAAGAAAACATAACATAAATATTATTTTGAAAACATGGATTTCATATGTTTTATTGTGCATGGTCGATCGTTTCAAATATATTTTCTTACAACATGCATCGCCAATTCCCCGACTTTTGGCAGCGACTTGCACCTTTGCCCCAAAACAATTGGGTACTTAATTAGTATAGGCGATGCGATTGTAGTCGTCCCCAATACTTTTTGAGGATGAATTTTTGGCTTTTGGCGACGAATTTTGGTTGCCGTTAAAAATGAAATTTCTTGTAGAGGCATGTACTTTCATAGTTAAAATTAATCTAATGAGAGGTCAACTCATAAATTAAAGAAAATACTAAATTAATATACATCGAGTCTAAAAACTCCAACTAAATCATCGATTAAAGACTGTTCACAACAATGGAGATTAGACAATGATAGAGAGACCTAGTTCCAAAAAATGGTTAAAATAAAATTTACAGTAACGACTCTGAGTCCATTTCTACATTCTCGATCTATCTCACTTTAGGCCATTAGAACATCCTCACATTGATCGTAAATCCATTTCAAATTGATTATATCAATGTGTTTTATAACTTTGTATAGCTAAGTATCTAGCTAGCTTTATTGCCATAATCCAATTATTTTAAATCATTAATTTCATATAAATGTAAAAGTATTAATTTGATGATGAAATTATATATATGTCAAAATCACACTGATGTTTTTTTCTTTTGGGAGTTGAAATCACATTGTTTAGAAAATGGCTCATGTCAGCTCCCACTTTTTCAAATATGGTACTACAATTCAAATTGAAAATGGTATATGGTTTAGAGAGATGTTGGTGGAATTTTCTCATCTGTCCTCTTTATTTCTAGGTATTGTTGGACTGTTGGACGTTGTTACTGTGTGGGAATGCTATAATTAAGTTATGTTCTTGCAGGTCTGACCAGTGACCAAGACCCCAACTACCAGCTTGCTTGATATACAACTAAAACTACTTTCATTTGTTGTAAATTTACCATTATTAGAAGGAAATCAACTATACATAGGTTGCATGAATATATAATTGTGGTGCATCATCTCAAAAAAAGTATCAAATCTTTTCTACTACAATTTAAGATGGGCCTCCACACCTATATCAATGTGTGTGAATGTTATAATTAAACTCTTTGTTTCCTCACCACTTAAGTATATAAGTTCTGATGAACATAGTTAAAAGACACACATTCAAGTCATTGGATCATACATCAATGAATGAGATGTATAACGCAGTTTTTTATGTTTGGCTGAGAAAAATGAATTACAACACAAACTCATGAGTACAACGTACCTGACTCAAAACACCCGAAATGACCGTAAGGAATGAGCAATAAAGGTAGAATCTGCCGTGAATTTAGCAATTAACATACAGAAAGATAAAGTCAAATAAGTTTTGAATCTCCTTCAATAACTATTTTCAAATAGCCTTCTCTTAAAGCACTTGTAGTTCAATACTTTTGGTTTTCAAAGAGTACGTAGTTGTGTATAAGTGAGAAAGATAAATTTCCAGCGAATTATTTTATCAACTAAAGCAAAGTTGCTAGCAGAGAATTTCTGTGTTTCCTGATAAACTTTGAGTCTCGTCTCAAAAAGAAAAGATAGTCAATTTGTACAAGAAGTTTCTATTTGAACTGGCCATCCTAGTTAAAGCAGCAGCTGCTGCTGCCTAAATATTAAATTGAGAACCATGACTTTTGGACACATGCTGTTCAAGAGGTTATTAGTTGCCTAGTTGGTGTGCCGAAGATACACTTCTATACGATTGAGCATAGTTTAATGTGCAAGCATTACAATTGTACAAATGATTATATATAAATAACAAAATGCAATTTGGGTTTCATTTTCTGACCCAAAAGTCTTGGGACTGACCCATTAGTTAAAAACTCTACCAAGAGCATACATTCATATTTATCCAAAAAAGAAAAACATACATTCATGCAAGGAATTGCAACTTACTTTTTTCTTCGCTTGCTAAAAATATAATGAAATTTATCTTTTCTCACTCTTTGTCTGAAACTCAAATCACATCACATCGGATGCACAAATAATATATTCTATGTACTTATATTGGCATCTAACAAGCCTTTACCAATTGGTGTCTTCCATTTCAGTGTTTCAAATTTGTAAAATCATGGTGTCAGAAACACAAAATCCATAGGCAGCTTAGACTCAAGTAGTCAACTGGGTGATTAAGATTGCTGGATATTTCAGAAGATGCTAGTGCCTGTTCTTGCAGATATTGTTTACAAACAAGCTTGAGTGTGCCAAAAACTTCAATGCAAGACTGCACCTTAAAGCTTGAGTGTAAATTGCAAGTTGAAAAAAATGCTTCCCAATAGGGAAAGGAAAATAAAACAGGACATTAATATAATCAGAATGCCTCTTTTAATACATTGTATAAATATGCATCTTTATATGCTTTTAAATCCAATTGTAAGTACTGATTTATTTCACCTAGACCAGCAGCCATGGGATTATGGAAATTTAATGTGGCTGATACAAGACCTACTATATGGATGAATATCAGGCTGTAACATGAATTAGAGTGGTTTGTCTCTATTTAACTGCTGACATAAGATCTCAAACTAAATAGCCTGCACATGCTAAAAGGTTTCAGTAGGCAAAAACACCATGACATCACTCAAAGCTTCGCAATGGCAGTTACAGGCAAGTTGGATCTTGCAGGCAGTTTTAAGTCTTCCCATTCTTCATCATCCATCTTGGAGAAGTACTGCTCAACCATATGGTCTGTGATGAGATCCAACTTAGAAGGCTCCCACTGGGTTGAAGACCAAAACGAAGGAAACCAAAGAAAAACTAAGTCCAAGTTGTAGAAATATAAATATATATATATATATACACACACACATATTTGTACGATCCACAGACATATATGCATGTATGCACGCATATATATACACACATATATACATGTGGGACAATTCTCTAGATTGGATCTCCACAAACTTGAGTTTATGGACCTTTTTGTTGGGATCACACCCTAATGTAATGCAATGATCTAAACCATTCACTTTTTAGAACTCCATTTAAGAATCATCCTTCAGAACAATTAACCAAATCGAAAACCTAAAAGTCATCTAATTGTGATCAAATTAGCAGAAATTGCCCATGTGTCCAATAAATTTGAAACAAAAACGATGATAATCAAATGGCTAGATGTTTTCAATTTGCCTTTTTTTTTTTTGCAGGAATGATTCTTAAAGGACCTGAACAATGGACGCTTCAGATGATTGGACAAGATTATTGTCCAATTAAGTCCACAAACTCAAGTTTGTGGAATGTCCAGTTAAGAGCTCGGATGTATACATGCGTGTCTAATTGTCTACATATGTAAATGGGAAACAGAATGACCATCTACCTTTGGGTTCCTATCCTTATCCAATAAAATAGCTCTGCAACCCTGTAAATAGCAGCGAGGTTTAATCACCCAAAAGAAAAAGAATAATTATGAAAGGAAAAATATGTGAGTAAGCTGAACCTCTCTGAAGTCCTTGCTGACTTCTCCTCGCAAAACATGACAAACCATTCTATATTCACGAACAAGGCATTGACCAACTCCCTGGAGCCTTCCTTCTCTAATCTAGAATTGCAATGCCAAAATTAATATCAAGCCTACAATTTTGCAAAATTCAAGCTCTTACAACATAAAGTTTCTTAATATTTGTTCTCAAAAATTAATTTGTCATGGAATTTAAATTTCTAGTTTTAGGTGACATTTAGAATACCTCATTTTATGCTTAGGCAAAAGTAAAAAAGAAATACCTAATTTTTCATTTATGTATATTTGCCTTTCCCAACAGTCTATTTGAGATATTAATCTGGCCCTTCATGAGTTTAGAGCATGGTGTATCACCAATACAAATATATAGGGCTGAACAATACTTGGGTACTGAGTAATGATCAATCAGGACCTTTTCATCCATACAAGTTCATGTAATCCAATAATATATTATACATGTCATTTTATAAATATTTACATGGGTTTTGGTTGTTGGGTTAGGAAAAGAAGGAAGAGAATGGATGTTCCATTGCTTGTTTAGAAAGTTCTGTTTAATATAATGAACATGTAGTAATTTTATTGGACTACAAGTATGTAAGGATGAGAATGTCCTGACTGGTCAGAACTAAGGATTGTTCTATAGGGCTGACTAATTAGTTTCTAATTTGAGCTATTATTGAAAACTCACTTTACTCCCGATAAAATGTTGTCCATCTAGCTTCAGTTCAATAATAAGAAGATGATGGCCATGAATGACATCAATTTTTTGGTATACAATTACGACAATACAAATCATTTTAGAGTGAACTTTTGGAACCCTATACCAAATGCCCTGTGCATAACAAGCAATCTATATCTTGCCTATATAAGGAGAAGGCCAAAACCCTTTTCTTTTGGAGCTGAGATGTACCAGATAACCAATAATGCTTCAAAATGTAGGAACTGCTGCTATGCTATTTCATGCTTCAACACAAAGTACTCATATCATTTTGATACTTGAGAATTAATTAAGAGCAATTATAAAAAATGCTGCAAACATACTGATCTCAAAGAAATCTTCAAACTCATGGGTGATGCCTTCTTCAGTGATTGAATTGTTGAAGATAACCAATCATTCACCCTGTTTGTAGCCTCCTTCTCCTTCAATAGGAAGCATAAGGTATAGTCAAGTAAAGGGTATATTCTTCACCAGCGACCACATAGAAAACACTAAAAGTAAACTATTTTAGTACAGAACCAAGTAATTAACAAACTTTCCAAGGATACAGAACACACAAAATATCAAACTAACTTTTCCAATATCTTAAATTTTCAAATCGTGGACTTACTAGCATAGATAAAATTTCTTCTACTGTTCTTCGTGAAAAGCACTTGTCAATAACATGCATCCTGTAACCAAAAGAAACGAATAACATATTTCAAACTTGTCATTTTTACGAATAAATAACCGGTTCATCAACAAACAATTGGTTTAATTGAACTAACAGAATCATTAATTTCACGAGTATGCAATGGATTTGTTAAGCTTGATAAAAACCCATTAAGACGTAGCTACTTTCCTTAATGTGCACAACAAACTACCAATTTCATCAATTGAAATGTATACATGCATAGCAATTTAGACATTCCAAACATGAAAATGTGCTTCTAATATGAACATTAAGGCCTCATTTGGTGCATAAGATAGTATTGGATAGAATAAATGACTAAATTCATGTGTATTCAAGAAAGAAGTTTCTAACTTAAAGTTATAACATATATTAAGATGGACTAATCATAGGTTGAAACTTATTCCTTCCCCCCCCGGGGCGAAAAACCACAAAATGGGAGGATTAAACAATCCATCTTCTTCCTATCTTCTTCATTCAATTTAGGACACATCATTCATGTTGTTCCATGAAGTCACATGATTTAACCATTTATTCTATCCAATATTATCCTATGTACCAAAGGAGGCCTAAGAATATTGTGCAATTTGAGGAACTAGGTGATGGCCAAGGTTTTGTGGTGGTGATACAATTTTGTGAGCTGTGCTGCAGCTCCAAGAGTGATTATATATTCTTGTGTATTCCATCGACAATTCTACAGTGAGTAAATATGATTCATGCAGAACAGTAAATTCACTAAAGTGTTAGGTTCAGATACAACATTACAAATGAATTACAGTGCAAAAGATTCAGAAGACCCAAATAAAAGATATTAGAGAAGAAATACTCACTGGTGATAAGCACTTTTCGCTTTCAGAGCAGGATGCTGTGAGTATTCATCCATAATTGCTGAAATAGTGGCAAAATCACTTGAATCTACCTTGCATAGAGCTTCTTCTAACAAAGACAATCTCTGTTCACCAATGAAACACAGAAAATGAACTCAAAATAACTAAGTAGCCTTCAAATAATTGAAGGGAAAATAATTTACATTTAATTCAGAGAGAAATGAAATTTAACTAAGAAAGCATAACTGGTTTAACAACAAGAATTACAACATATCTAAAGTATTACCAGGTCACAGAGACTCTAAATTATAATTATATTCTAGGGTCAAGAGGCAACTCTAAACTCAAAATAGACATGAAGAAAGTGCATAGACCTTTCTGAAGGGAAGTAATGCCTGCCTTCTAATTAAAAATGAAAAACAAAAGTTCCCCTCATTTTCTATTATGTATACATTTTAACACAAATCTAAATAGATTCCTTTACCCACATTTTCCTGCCAGAAGCTTCCCTTAGCAATAAGACTCCCCAACCCCAGTGTCCAGGCCACCTTCCTTTCCTCTCTGTCATGTCAGTTGAGTTCTTTTTGTTCTTTGACCTTAAGTTTTACCCATATTCTTTTGAAAGTACTTTGAGGAAGTTTCCTCGGCAATATGAAAGCATTTGTGGGTTTTAGTTTAAGATTACACAAGAATTAACTCGAGTTTTCCAGACATTGTAACAGCTCTGCAGAAAGCTGCTCAATGTGCTCATGCCAGGATTTTGACTTCTGACCTATGAAAATGCCATTGTTCACCCTCCTCCCAACCATTTTCACCTGAATTTTGCAGCTTATCTACCAGAAATTCCTCATAACAATATTTCTTATAGGAACCAATACTAAAATCTAGAGGTGTTTGGTGATATAATTGTTCAAGTGAGAAGAGGGAAGTATATTAAAAATAACAAAAGGAAAAGTATATCGACTTAAAAACACACGACAGTCAACATAACCCAAGTCTGTGACTCATTGCAATTCTGCACCAACTAGGCATAAAAAAGCTAGAAAATAATGTGCACAAAATTCCCAAAAGGAAGCAAAACCATGCTGATACTTCTTCTGAAGTTATGATTCTCAACCATCATAATTCCTAAACTAAACAAATTATCATCTTGTTAAATGTCAAATATGATCATTGGTATATAATAACACCAATAATAAAAGGATGTAGCATACAGTTGAGGGAACAAAGTGAGTTGCAAGACCACAAGCAAGCATTTCAGCACCATCCAATCTGGCACCTGTAAGACCAACATATTCTCCTGCCACATATTTAGGAGTGGGGGAGATGAATAAGAGTAAAAAGAGTTTCTACAAAGTTCAATATCAAACACAATAACTGAGAGATAGGAAGATCATTGATATATCATATGATTACAACAAACAAACAAACAAACAAACAAACAAACATGAAAATAAAATTGAGAAAAGAGATTTAAAAGCTATATAATCATTAAAAAAAATAAAAAACATTCATGGATTTACTTGATAAAAGATGGGGAATTAAAAGTCAAAGAAAACTCTAAAATAAACAACAAGAAAAATCTATATCAATTTAAAATTTAATTATATTTTTGTGTGACTCTTGTGACAAACATTAAATAAATGAAACAATAAAATAACTTTTAAATTGTAAATGAAAAAAAAAATCATGGTAGTATGCTTCTTATAATAAGCAAAATCTTTTATCTTGTAAGAAACACCCTTTTAATAAACAAGGCATACCTAAGGTCATAAGTTTGAGTAGTATTTTTAATACTATATTATATGAGGCATCTAGCTGAAATTTTTATTAACAAATATGATGGCAATATCTAGTAGTAACTTTTCTGGGCAAATATGATGGTATGAACTATAAAGTAAAAAGTGTACTACATATTAATGTTGACAGCTAGACAAAGACAATACATTTCAAGTGTGTACAGAGTAAAGACTAAGTTCAAATATTGCTCGCTCGCAATGTGAAGCATTACACCTTTTTTCTGACAATCATGCATATTACTAAAGAGGATTAAACTTGTCCCTTTTTTTGGTAAAGGTTGGTATTTTAAAAATTGTTTTGTAAATTTGAGGCTTAAAACTTTCACTCAGTATGATTTCCTTCTTTTTTCTCTACACTTCCTGTTTACATTAGAACTGCTCCCATTTTGGCGCTTTTCAATAATCTTATATTAATCATACAAAAGGTAGTGAAGAAAAGCAAAAGATTTACTTTATAACACAAGTCCAGAGATCAAAGATATAACAGGGATTACCAAAGAATCCAGGAAGTCTGGACAAGTAGTAGGAGGCACCTACATCTGGAAAGAGTCCCAAAGCTGTTTCTGGCATTGCGAAGACCTGCAAAGGTTAATGAGAAATACAAAGGATTAAGAACCAGCTACTTTAAAGAGGATAGCCTCCTAATTGCCTTCCCAAATGAACTAAACAATCTAAATGGATCTACTGGTAAATTGTCATGAACTGCATCATCATATTCCACTAGCTTGGAACACCCACAGACATGGTATAAATATCACAGTGCATGGAGGATCAGATAAAAGTGGCATGAAACTTCTTCAAACAATTGAAAAAATTTCTAGCTTTTCCATAAAGAATAAAATCTAGTGTTTCTCATCTTCCCAATAAAAATTTCAAACCAAAGACTCACATTATACAGATAGCTTGGGATTTTATTCATTGCCCCCCACTCTTGCATAAAAATGGCAACTTATGTGCCTTCCTTGTGTGCTTGTTATTTAGTCTGCCATATAGTGCAAAAATAAAATCCTCAATTATCCACTACAAAATATTTCATTCTATACTTTAAAATGTCCAATGTACGCCATCAATCTTTTTCACACATTTCAGCATACGCTTTAATTTAAATCAAAGCCAATGGACTTTGGTGCCCAAACAGAACCCCATGTTTAAGCTTGAAGATTGATTAGGTTCACAATGAAAAGATTTTCAATGTACTCGTACAAACATTGGGTGTCATATGAAGCAATAAAATTTAGTATCTTGAAACCAACTGATATTTTCATAGCTTACACATGCAGCATTGAAATTTTGCAAATAGTGCACTGGGGAAAAACAAAACAGAGAAAAACAAGCAGATTAAATAAGCATACATATTTGAATTGCAGGAGCAAAGCATTAAAAAACTAAGTGAGCTATAATAAACAGGAATCATCATTCCAGATTAAAAGTCAGGCAAAGATGCAATTTTTAAATACTTGAAATCTAAAAGATGCAGCTGAATACTTCCTAACTTCAGGCCGGAGAAAAAGTCGGAAACATACCGAATTCTCAGTTGCCACGCGGAATCTACCATGTATTGAAGCACCAGCCCCACCTCCCATGACAATTCCATTCAGAATTGAAACCTTCAATGATGGTCATGCTAACCATAAGAAAAAATGCATATTTCAAATAAATGCTAACTTGACCAAGACTACATCTGAAACCGAAAGTCATGATAGAAGTTAATATAAAAATTAAACTTAGAAAGTGAACTGGGTCACCTGGGGTTTACTGTAAGTTGCCATCAAGTAGTTTAAGATAAACTCCTTTTGAAAAAAATTGGCACCTAATCTCCAGTTTCCTAAGTGATACAAATGGGCAACATAATCATATCAGGTTGGCAGTACTATCTATTGCATCTTATAAATAAGGGATTTTTCATATTGGTAACTAAACTTTGGCCCTTGTCCCAATTAGGTACCCAAACTATTATTTGTCCTAATTTCATACCTAAGCTTATATTTTGTCCCAATTTGGTATATAATGTGACTTCCATCAAATAGTACTAACAAATGGCATCAAAGTTAGGGGCATTCTAGTCAACCAAGATTCATGAATAGAGTAAACTGCCCCTGGGTATAAGACATGTGTAAGGCATATGACCAAAATTTGTTAGTATTATTTGACAGAAGTCACATTATATGCCAAATGTTGGACAAAATAAAAGTTTGGGTATGAACTTGGGACAAAAAACAGTTTGAGTACCTAATTGAGACAAAGGCCAAAGTCCAGGTACCAAAACTGGAAAAACCCCTATAAATAAATAATCAAAGGTTTAATAAAATTCAGCAGTTTCCCAATGAAAGGTGGCTAAGAGAAGCTACAGAACCCAAAAAGGGAAATGAATAATAGTTGAAAATTTAAGGCATAAGAAATAGATGAGATGCACCTCAACTAGGCTATATCATAGAGCTCATTAGTTGATGATTAGGATCAGTAAAGTTGTCTGATAAGCAACAAAAGAAGCTAAAAACACAATTAGGTTTTTTTCTTAACAAAATAAAATAAAGATGACAAAAGGAGCTGTACCTTCATTAATATTACGAACCACAGCTGCTACATCACCACCAGCACAAAAAGCTCTTCCTTTCCCCTAAAAACACACCAAAAAAAGAACAGATGGCATATAACTACTAGACTTCTTTCTTGTTTCTATTTGATGCTGTTTACAGATTATGCATATGAAAATTAACACATGGAAGAAAAGTACCTTGACAATCACCAACTTGACATTAGCATCCTCCTCATAGGAAAGGAAAAGTTCCAACAGGCGAGAGATCTGCAAAAATGAAACAAGCAATACACACCAATTAAATTCTTGTTTCACCAAAGCTTATATTAACTATACTCGATTCTAGTCATGTAGAGTATTCTACTCATGAGAAACAGTAAGATGTCAAACTTCCAACTCAAAATAGCAAAGTTATTTAATTACAAGACATTGTAATGTATATAACCCACAGAGTGATTCAAGAAAATAAGGCAGTAAAATATCTTTTCATCGTAGGGCATACCATTTCAAAGGAAAGAGCATTCAATTGCCGAGGCCTGTTCAATGTCAATGTCCTGACAAACAAATTCTGTTGTACCAAAACCTATCAGATAACAACAACAAAACGTAAGCTTCAGAAAGAAACAAGCTAGTTTATCGGAGCGCATAATGGCAAATCTTCAGGTACTTGGTAACCATTAAAGTAAAACGTATCAATTCAAGAAAATTATTAAAATTGGAATTTAAAAATTTGAAATGATGAAGAGATCAAGGAAACAATTTGAAGAGCCAAATAGACACGGTACATGAAGCTCAAAGCTTTATTCCAAATTGTAAAAGGAAACAAAATATATGTATATATATACTAATTTTCTGAGAAACCAAACAGAGCAAAGTATGAATTGAATTTCAACAGAAACAAATACACATATAATAAAGCTTATGAAAGCTTAGAAAATTGATTATACCGAATCTTCTTCGCGTCGGCTAGAGTTGGAAGAAGTCATGACCGTACTAGAGATGAGCTGAAACAACTGAGACACACACAGAGACAAAGTTTTCTATGCTGATTCAGTGAATATTATTTTGTATTACCCAAAATATATATATACATATGCTGTAGAGATTGTATGCATAACTTTTGAGATGATAAAACCGACCACTTGCTGTTGTCGTCGAAAGTAGAGGAATTGGAAGCTTAGCGTCTGTTAATTTCAGCTAATCCAATACAAATAGTAGAAACAGTTGGGTCAGAGACGTGGCCTGAATGTAATTACGAGTAAGGAGTTAAATTTCGGTTCTGTGAAAATTTTCGATGAAAATTTCAGGAAATTTTAAATTTCGATAGAAATTATATGAAAACGATGAAAATTGCTATTAAAATACGGAAATTTTAAATGAAACTTTATCAAAAGTTTATTTAACATATTATCTACTACCTTGATAAAAAAACATTGAAGAAACCAAATTATATAATGAGTTTCATGTTATATAAGATAAATATAATGGGCGCTAGAAGCAAATATTGCACAAAAAAATAATTCACTTATTAATAATTACATAATTAACATAAGTATTCAATAGAATCAATACCACATAGAGTTTCTAGGAGGTTCAAACTGTTCATTGTCTTCAGTATCATCATGTCCAGAGTAGGTGTACTGTGAAGAATAATCATCCCAGGATACTTCTCCACTATAATTTTGCATAAAATTCCCAACATGCCAACCATATGGATCAGGAACCTGTTGTGGTGGAATTTACCTATAGCCATACTCATTTCTAAAGTTTGTCTCTTGTTATGTCCATGAGTTACTATCAGACTCAACTGAGTAAGGTATATGTGATGGTGGGTAGAGGATTGGAGGGTTTTGTCCATAATTGTTATTGTCACTTCCTACCCCCATAGAGCCAAAAGTGGTGGATAACGAATCTTCTTCTTCTTGTTCCAGACTCCCATAACCTCTTTGTCTGCGGGTATACTCCCTTCCTATGGCACCAATTCCTAGTTCGGCACGCCTACTCCTATGATCTTGATCTTATGTTGCATGGGTGTAGTTTGCTTCACCAGTAAATGGGCTCATAAACTCTTGAAGATATCCAGTGTAATTTTCATTTTCACCACCATCATCACCACCACCACCACCACCACCACCACCACCACCATCACTATCATTACCATTACCTCCATTATTGCTAGGTGAGCCTGAGCCAATGTTGGAGTTGCCTGATCGAGAAAGATTAGCGGGAATTGACTCGTTACGATATGTCGACCTTGGTTGCATAAGTTCCTCAAAACTCCTAGCTGGGCTCACTTCCTCACTTATAACTCTATCCACATTAATACCTTCCTAGCGTGCTTGAGCTGCAATATCAGGATCTGGATTGCCTTCAGCATCATCTAAATGGAGGGGCCTGATCCACTGATAAAGTTGGTCTCCCTCTATATCATCATCCCTCATAGCAGTCTCAAACAAATCTAGTGGATCATATTCATCGATGCGATCCTGCTCTGCTTTCTTGTCTCGAAGTGTAAACCTCATATTATAGTAGCAATATACCATCTTCTCTAACCTACTATATGAGAGCCTATTTCGTTGCTTAGTGTGTATGAGTGCAAAAGTGCTCCAATTTCTTTCACAAGCTGATGATGACGCCTTTTTGCGATAAAATTTTGATGGCTAACTTTCTCAAAGTAGGCGCATCACTCCCATACATGACCCACCATTCACCTAAAATGAAAAAATAGTTTGTGTAAGTGCAAATGTGTAACTATATAAATAAATTAATAAATCAAATAAGTAATGAAGTTAATGATGTTAAATTTATACAAATAAGATACACACTTACAAGGAGACATTCTAGATCGAGCGGCAATTGCAGCTCGCTCTCCAAACATCTTTCGTGCATTTTTAAAATATGTTAACTGGATACAAATCATACAATATATCAATATCAGTCAAATATATAATTTAAGATAAGTAAATTATATAAAGTATTAATATTTCTCGTAAGGAGCCTAAGGATTTATGGGCAAATTATTTTACCTCATTTCCAAATTGGCCAACTTCCGAACAATAAGGATCTAATTTCGAAAATACTTTGTGCACTGTCCGAATAAGCTCACTATCATCTCCAACGCCAGGTTGATACTGATAGCGAGGATTCAAATAATATGCTGCATGTATCAAGTAAATATAATAAATCAATTTAAACAATCAAAAGATTCAAAACCAAATAACAAATAAATGATTGGGTTACCTGTTGCATGCAAATCGTGGTATAATGTTTTAAACCATCGGTCATTAATAATTTTTATCACCCACCGTGCACCCGGAAGTTTGCTTAGCTTCTCATTCATGACACGCATCAACTCATAAATTGATCCCATGGTAGGATACACTTCTGTATCCACGATATGTAAAACAACGTAGAGAGGTTCAAATAGACAGCAAACCTTTTTCACTTGTCCCCAAAAAGTGAGATCAAGTACTATTGATTCAACCATCATACCAGCTTCTGAACGCACGAAAGTGCTATTACACCAATTATTACTGGTGAACAATTGTCTCAACCCCAACATATTATCATGCAAACTATCTAATGCTAAATAGTTTGTAGCAAATCGGGTGGCAGCAGGACGAACAATATCTCCGTTGCAAATTTCTCGCATCTTTGCTAATAACCAATTATGGTTGTAAATAAAATTTGAGATCATTCGGGCCTTTTTAATCACACTAGCAACCTGCTCTTTCTTTCCCATCTCTTCAAACATGAGATCAATACAATGTGTTGCACACGACGTCCAATAGATATTGTATTTACTCATTATTTTCTTTCCTGCTTTGACAAATGCAGAACCATTATCTATCACAATTTGAACAACATTTACCTCTCCAACTTTTGCGATCATATCCTTCAGTAGTCTATATATGTATTTATGATCCTTTATGCGATCTGAAGAATCAACAAACTTGAGGAATACTGTCTTCCCTTTTGAATAAACCATAAAGTTTATAATAGACAATCTGGTTGGACCTGTCCAACCATCGCACATGATGGTGCAACCAAAAGTTGCCCAATCAGTCTTCAATCGGTTGACGTGCTCTTACATCTCTTTAAATTCCTGATCCAAATATGGGCCCCGTATTTGGTGAGGTGATGGAAGGTCCACTCCTAATTCTGCTTGCTGACATCCTATCAATAAATTTTTAAAATGATGAGATGCTGCCTTTGAAGGAGGAACATTTTCATAGATGAAGAACTTACTAATCAAGCGTTCCATCCCCTCTTTGATTGACCCTCCAGAAAAGAGATTTTTAACACTCTTTTGGCGTGCTTTCGATGCCTTGTACAAACTTGGTGCTACTGGAGGTGTTGGTGTTGAATAAGATTCCCTCATGCTCCCTCCTCTTCGCATCTGTGCACTAGAGCCAGAACCAGAACCAGAACCTTGTCCCCTATTTGAGACTTTATGTAAGTGTTCTCTCTCCCATTCTGCTGCTCTAGAGGCTCGAAGTGCAGTTCAAAAATGTCTTCGCTCCTTAGGCCCCATATCATCATTATGATCTTCATCATCATCATCCTCTTCATCGTCACTCAAATTAGTATGTCTTTGTCCTCGAAGCTCTTCCATGACATCCTCCATTCGTTGTATTTTTTTCTTTTTTTGGTATTGTTTGTGTTGCAACAGTGAAGTGATGTATTGTTTCACTTCTGGTGGGACTTGTTTGCATGGTTGCACATTATTTCTAAGATCCATACCACTAAGATGATATTTTAGTCTGGTCACTCTAGCACCCTTCATGGTTAGGCCACAATATTTGCATATTGAACCTTGTTTACTGCTCGGTCTTGGATTTGCATGCTCCCAAGCTGGATCGCGTGATCTTCCTTCATTGGCCATTGAATCCTAAATTCCTATTAACAAAAAGACATGCACAATATAAGTCACTAACAAAATAGCAAATTAGTATTACCAAACCTAAATTCTAATCCCATATTTGGATGTTACAAATATAGGTATTACCAATTTCATATTGCCAATTTCATTTCATTTTACAAATATACCATTTACAATATATTACTCAATTTCTTAATATTAGTTACCAAACTTATCAAACCACCAAATTACCAAAGTAACCAAACTTGAATTGTAACTAGTGACTACTAATTCCATTTGCCAATTGCATAAGCTAAATGGAAATATGAAATTAGTATATGGAATTGATAATATTAATAAGTTATTATGAATTCCATTTCCATATACTAATTAGTAGTTAACTAGTAAGTTACTAAGTTAACTAGTATATGGAATTGATATTAAGTTATTAATAACTAGTTAACTAGTAGTAAGTTACTAACTACCAAATGGCAATACCAAATTACCAATTCTATAACTTATAATTTATATAGACTATAAATCTATAATCCATATATTCATGAATCATGATTCATAATCATAATTCAAAATGTAACTTCATAATAAATTATTATCTATATATATTAGACTAGTAAACTTACTAACTTAGTAGTTTTAGACTTCTAGTTAGAAACTCAAGATATTAATTTCTATGATTGTTTCAAAATTAATATTAAATTATAATTTATATAAAATGATTCAAATCAAATTCAAACCCAAAATCAAGCATAATTTCATCATGCATTCATACTAGACAAATTAATTGGAGATAACCCAAGTAAACAACTCAATTTTTACTTAATCAAATATGTCAAAAAACAAAATTAAATTTAAACCCAAAATTAGTGTAAAACTAACATCCTAAAATTCAATATTATAAATTCTTCAAATTAGAAATCTAAATNAATATTATAAATTCTTCAAATTAGAAATCTAAATATTAGGAAAGTGAAAGCCCATGGTAAGAGGAAACAAAACCACAAAAAATTATGTTGATTGGATACTCAAGATGGCCGGGATCGAAAAAAAATTGCACTGCTTGATGGGCTATTATTTCAGCCTTCAACTGGTGCACTTCCACTTGCACACAAGGACAAGGCTTGGAGGTGAAGGAGGCTGATGGGTGGGTGTCTCCTGAAGGTTACAGATCATGGGTCGCCGGCCGAAGTGAAGATCTGATTTGCAAGGAGGAGATGGCTCCGGGTCGGCAAGGAGCGAAGGAGAGAGAGGCAGAGACAAAGGCAGACGCAAACGCAGCGCACAGCGCGCAGCGTAGGTCGAGGGTCAGGGGTGGCTGTGGGTCACGCCGGAGATGGTGCGCTAGCAACCAAAGTGAGGTCTGGCTCTGGGTGAAGGGATTGCGTGGAGAAGAAAGGCTGCTTGGGTTGGGTTTTCGAAGTGACCAGCGAGAGAGAAGGGCGAAATATAGCAGAAATGTCGAAATTTGGATGCTTTTTCGCCAAAATTTTGCGAAAATTTCGCTAAAATTTCGCGAAAAATTGGGAAGTTGAATTGAGATAGGTCTCGAAATTTCGGTTCGAAATTGTCTCGAAATTTCAAGAAATTTCACCGAAATTTTAATATATACCCTAAAAAATTTCGATACTCCATAAAAACGAAATTTTCGGCGAAATTTCGCTGAAAATTTCGAAATTTATACCTTGCCTTGAGTATCGAAATTGTTAAACCGAAATTTTGAGGCACTTGATTTTGAGGTGCCCTAGCGCTTCCCTTGTTATTATTATATTTATTTTTGTTATTATAATTTAACTTTTATTTTTTTAAATAATAATTACTTTTGTTGCGGACTAATCTACCAGTAATGAGTATTTTTTGCG
>QANT01006730.1:0-13157 GCA_003254885.1 Purshia tridentata
TGAGGATTTCAGAAAGGTAAGAATCGAACCAAACCTAGTTAAAACTCTAGTTATAAGTCTCGAAATAAAGCCATATAAAACTGTGAATTTTATTGGAAAAATTTACAGATTTTTCAAGTTTCTTACTTTTTAATTTTCTTTCAATTTTAAACCACAAAACAAGTTTCTAGCACTATAGTAAGATGATTTAAGAGTTATTTTCATTTTACAACATAAAACAAAGGTTTGTAATTACAAGTTTAAAACTCAAATTTAACAAATATTTGATAAGGACACCCATGTCTCTATGAGTTTCTTAAGCTCATCTTTTTTCCTAACTTTTGAGTTCTATAGAGGCTAAAACCTATGAATTCCTACAGTAAAGAAAAACCACAGATGACCAAAAGATTTTAGTTTAAGTGAAGTTTAAACAACTAAGAAGGATGAAGTTTAAAATTTAATTCTAACCTTCTTAAGTTTACCTTTCTTCTTCTATGCCCCTCTCTCTTCTCTCTTCTCTCTTCTCTCTTCTCTCTTCTTTTTCTTTCTCTTTCTTTGTGTCTTTCTTTCTCTATTCTTCTTTCTTTTTTGTTGGTTGCTTAAGAGTGCTCATAACTCACACAAACCTCCCTATTTATCTCCAACTTCTTGGTTCAAGTAACCATTGTGGTGACTCATGCCTCTATAATCAATACTAGTGGTGACTCACCCTTTTAAAACCAATCCTCATCATTGATCATAGATTCTAGAAGTAACTCACCTTTCTTAAAACAACATTCACCAATCACAAGCTCTCACACACACAAAAAACCAATGAGAAGCTAAGCCATCCAAAAAATATCCAAGTGTAGAAGTTGCCTTCTATGTATCTAGCCATCAAACATATATATATATTTTTCTTTATTTATTTAGTTGGGCTTTTCACTCTTTTACAATACCTCTTTACTGAGATTAAAATAGTGTAGTCCAAAGTTAAGAATTTAGCCTATTTTAAAGCCCATAACTAAATTTTTTATTATATATATATATATTTAAGGATATTACAAGTATCTAAGAAAAACCTATCGTTTCAAGCCAAAAATGTCCAAACACTTCAACTTTCATTAGTCTAAACATTCAAAAATATATGAATGAACTAATGAAATGATATGTATGATAACATGAAATCATATCCACAAATACAATATACAAATCTCCTGGCCAAACCGAAGCATAAAAGCACTTCATAAAATCATCATTAACTAATCTTGGCATTCTTATTTCCCAAAGAACGTACTCCTACATAAAAGGAAAGGTTTCATGCCTCTAGTCCTAGGTTAAAGAAACACAACAACATTGGCTCTAAGTCCCACCAAAGAATGTCTAACACCAAAGAATGTCTAACTAGTTCTCTCCTTAATTTCCCTTAACGTCCATTAAATTGAATAATGGAATAAATAATTCAGTTGCTGCCCTAACATGCAATTTAAACTATCCAAGTTCATTGTTCCTTTTTATACCTATTAACAACACTTCCTTTCCCTTAGCAAACACAGGGCCAGTTTGGGGTTGAGGTGTCTGGGAAATAAATTGCTTACTTCTACCGTAAAGCAGTTTTTGGTGTTTGGTTAATAAAGTAAAATCTGCTTAATTTGAAAATAGGGGTGAGGAAAAGCAAATTTTAGGGATTAGGGTAAAGCAGCTAAATAGATGATTTCAAAATCTGCTGTGTGGGAAATTATCTATAACTTCCAGAATTGCCCTCACCCAATTTAAAAATGACAACCTTACCCCTTCATTAATTTTTCCTAATTCACGAGACTAATTTTTACTTAAAAAATCATAAATAAAACTTAAAAAAAAAACATAAATAAAAGTAAAAGAAAATCATAATTAAAAGTTAAAAAAGCAAGTGAAAGCACTCTTGTTTTTCTAAACAAAAAATTAAAAAACACTTTTAGCACAATGTCTATTTTGGTCATTATATATAGTCACAGGATTTTTACATCAAAATTTACCAAACATTGTACTGTTGCTTTTAAGATTCACAACACTTTTAAAAACACAGTTTACCAAATATTTAACTGTTTTACCTTAAAGTAGTTTTTTTCTCACTATACAGCTACAAACTAGCTCTAGTATTGTACCTATAGGGAAAACATAATTTATTAGGTTAGCTCCCCTTGTCTGGCTGCCCAACCGTCTAAGTTAGCAAGCTCCAAATAGTTCCCTAACATAGCACAACAAACACAAACAACTACGTACACCAAAAACACCTTTCATTTGTTTTTCAAATGAACAAAACGTAGCTTTAAAAGGATTTCAAAACTAAAGCTCAAATAAGAATTCTTTCGAAGTTACGAACTTTCCACTTGTAAGAAAAACAATTTTTTTAAAGAACTCTTTTATTTCAAAATCCTCTAGGGTGTACTTCACGAATTTTCTTAACTTTTGTATCCGTTCGATTGTTCTTAAATTTTGTAGAGTAAACATATACTTGTCCAAGTTGTCGTGAAACTTTTCAAGTCAAATGGAGCTCCAAAACCCAACAGAATATCTCCATAGTTTCAATGAAATTAACAAGGTTGTTCAGTTCGATTTCTTTATGTCATCTTTGAAAATTCACTATAATTTCATTTCAACTCCGTTTCACTTGGTTTTTGCTTGACTCATACAAATTTAAGATCAAAATTCCTTCCACAGCAATACAGCATTCCATTTTAGTCCAGTGATGTCAGAACAACAGTTTTTAGCCGAAGCTTGAAACATAAGTGAAACGTAGTTTTCCTTTTAATCTTTCACAACCCCAACTGAGAATGCATGTAACATACTCATTTTGAAAAGAAAAAAATTTAAAACCCCAGCTCTCCCTTTTAAAACCCTTCCAATCAAAAATAGGAACTCAAGGTCACACTTTTTCTCCCAAATATCTCAAACACCAAGAATTTTCTTCCAACTCCTTTCCAAACTGATTTTGTAGATTAAAACACATGACCAACTAAAAACAA
Source organism: Purshia tridentata (assembly GCA_003254885.1). Classification (NCBI taxonomy): domain Eukaryota; kingdom Viridiplantae; phylum Streptophyta; class Magnoliopsida; order Rosales; family Rosaceae; genus Purshia; species Purshia tridentata. Next base: position 2,967 of record QANT01006730.1, read on the forward strand.
ATACCAAGAGGAAATTGATACTCACCTTAAGTATTTGGGTCAACACCAAACCGTGGCTCTAACTATAACTATGCCGAAACCTTGCATGTCACGCAAAACAAAAGCTTTAAGGTAAGGATAGCCAAAACTAGACCTTTCGTTGAAAGAGATCGATGACTAAAGAAGTCCAAAAGTTACCTTTTGTGGGTGAAAAAGGACTTGCATTTACCATGCAATGATAGATCAGTAAGGCCTTCCCAAGGGAAATGATTCCTATAGGGTCAAATTAATGATCCAAAAAGTGTTTAAAAAGGATTATCAGTTGACATGCAAGGGGTTTCTTTCCAAGAAAAAGAAACATTTGAAAGAATATAGAATGGTTTTGGGATCAAAAGCGTCACCTTTACACAAAGGAAAGTTGGTTGATCCTCTGCTAAGAAATTCTGTCTTCTACCTCTCCTTCAACACGTAAATGCAAGTCAGAGAAGAGGGTTTGAGTTCCTCTCTCAAGACTCTACATCAATGGTTTCTTGACGTTGTCGAAAGAGAATGGAAGGAGAAAGGTTTGGGTTCGGTCTGAAGGTGGAGGGAGATCTCTTGTCCTTACATACTCTGTCTCTTTTTACAAAATTTGAGATATTTTTATGTATTCTTCTAATTTCTACGTGTATTAAACTACTCCAGTATCATATATTTTATTACTTTACTTTATATTTTACTCTTTTATTTTCTTTTAAAAAATTTCCTATTATTAATATATTATATTGAATTAAATAATAGGAGACTCGAAATGAAAGTCTCATTCTCGCATCCATTCTCCATCACATTGTCGTAACAAAAATATCGTATGTATCAATATGGATGGAAATTTTTAGGACATGAAATATCGATTTGCTAGATATATAAAATATATATATATATAAAGATCCAATTTCATCTCTATCGAATTTTAATATTAGAATAGTGGATATAATTATGATGCAATGGGTTAGGTCCACTTAAGGAGTCCTATTGAAACCAAGTTATTAATGGCTGGACGAAACCAAGAAATAACCCCTCACGTGCGAAATTATAGAAGATCCCGGGACAAAGGGTCATGATCCTGCAAGGGTGAGCTAACTCCAAAAACCCGTCCTCCATCCACACCAGAATAAATGAAGTTTTCTGAAAAAACCTGCTAGCGGAGGAAGACCTGCTATAATTAAGGCTATAAATTTAATTATTCTGAATCTTTCCAAACTACTTTAAATATTTCAAATCACGAGGTTAGAATTGGTCAAATGGTGTGAACAAGTTACTATCGAAAAATAAATACGTATTTTTTTTATTGAATTGTTAATGTTAAAATTAAATTTCGTATTCGTAAAGCACTGTTTCGATGCTTTACCCCTAGATGTCCAGTCAATTGCTGAGCCTCAACGCATTTTGAGGAGAACCAGCTAGCTTTGGGTTCGAGTGGCATTTTACCCCTAACCGTGACTCATCCGTTGATTCTTCAACATTAGTCGGTTCGGACCTCCACTTAGTTTCACCCAAGCTTCATCCTGGTCATGGATAGATCACCCAGGTTCGGGTCCATAAGCAGTGACAATTACCCTATGAAGACTCTCTTTCGCTACAGCTCCAGTGGGTTCCCTTAACCAAGCCATTGCCTATGAGTCGTCGGCTCATTCTTCAACAGGCACACGGTCAGAGCCTGACTCCTTCCACTGCTTGGGAGCCTACGGTTTCATGTTCTATTTCACTCCTCGATGGGGTTCTTTTCACCCTTCCCTCACGATACTACTTCACTATCGGTCACCCAGGAGTATTTAGCCTTGCAAGGTGGTCCTTGCTGATTCACATGGGATTCCATGTGTCCCATGCTACGCAGGTAAGAGCGTAAGCTAGTGATGCTTTCGGCTACTGGACTCTCGCCATCTAGGGTGCAGCGCTGCTAGGTGAAGACCTGTTTTATCATAACAGTGCTTTACCCCTGTTTCGGTGTGGGCCGCGAGAGTAGTACCAAATCGAGGCAAACTCTGAATACTAGATATGACCTCAAAATAACAGGGATCAAGGTCGGCCAGTGAGACGATGGGGGCTAAGCTTCATCGTCAAGAGGGAAATAGGCCGGATCACCAGCTAAGGCCCCTAAATGATCGCTCAGTGATAAAGGAGGTAGGGGTGCAGAGACAGCAAGGAGATTTGCCTCGAAGCAGCCACCCTTGAAAGAGTGCGTAATAGCTCACTAATCGAGCGCTCTTGTGCAGAAGATTAACGGGGCTCAGCGATCTGTCGAAGCTGTGGGATGTAAAAATGTATTGGTAGGAGAGTGTTCCACCTAAAGGGAAGCCCTTGCACGAGCGACGGTGGACGAAGCGGTGGTAAGGCAACAAGTTTTGGTCCCGCTATTCGGAGGTTCGAATCCTTCCATCCCAGAACATACCTGACCCATGATCATTTTATTAATATATAATAAAATATATATAATATATAAAATATTAAAAAAAAAAAGATTGCCTTTTAGAACAACCTTCTGTTTAAGAATATAGGTATAGAATATGATTCTTGTTTCTTATTTTGTTAATAAAATAATCTGAATCATATCTTTTTCACAAATTTAATCGAGTTCAAATAACAAGCATATGAAATTTAATCTATTTATGATTCCTTAAATATTATTGATTTTACAGTATGAAATATGAAAAAATAACAACCTAAATCTTCAGTCTTCCTTACATCAGTCTTTTTTTTAATTGTTGTGATGGTTTAATCAAATATGGATTTATCTCACTCTTATGATGATAAAAAGTGAATGGTCCTTACTGTAAAAACTTTATGCAAAATTCAAATAATAATATGGGGTAGGAAATTATTCAATCAATTAAATCTTTTTAATGATTTCTATAACCTCTTGATATTAAATCCGGTAAGAAGATAATAAGATAAAATCTCAAATCACAAATTCGTGTGAAATCTTTGAGTCGCTACAAGATCAACAATTCCATGAGCTTGGGCTTCTGTTGCTAACATAAAAACATCTCTTTCCATGTCTTCAGATACAACCCAGAAAGGTTTGCCTGTCCTCTGTGCATAAACCCTTGTGATGGTTTGGCGCAGCTTTAGTAGTTCTTCCGCTTCCAGGATAAAGTCTCCCATCTGTGCCTCATAAAAAGAACTAGCAGGTTGATGGATCATTACCCTGATGATATAACATAATCAATGTTTCTTCTATCTCGCATGATGAAAGTGAAAGGGGAAGAGATAAAGAATAATAACAAAAGATATAATTATAATTGAACAAGCATTGCATACGGCTCTATAATGGAATTAATTTTGTTTGTTAACCTTACTTACATCAAAGAAATAGAAAAGAAATATAAAATAAATAATAGAGTCTATCAGACTTCGGTTGTTAAATGATCCAATAACCACCCTTCCTTTTGCAGTAGTTCAAAAATACCATGATGGCTCCATTGCTTTATATATTTATTTCGTCTGTTATTTACAATGCTTCTTAATTTTTATTATACGTTTAAGAAAAATATATTTTGTTATCAATTTTGTGAGAAGGAGACAGTAAGGGATAGAGTATTTGAAGACAAGAGTGCGTGAACTCTCTCTCCTTCTCTTTCTCTAGAGGAAACAAGAGTCTCTTCCACTTTTGCGTGTTCTGGTTTAGGTGTGTGGGTCTCTGCTGATGGTGAGTGTTTTAGTTCCTAGGCCTGGCCCAAGTCTCAATAATTTCATGATTCAATAAGGCCTCTTCACTGATTGAGAAGTACAAGGTTGATCTAGGGCTTTATGCTTATTAAAATTCATTTCATTTTTTTAGCTTTAAATCTTTCAAAGTCCAAAACCCATTAATTGAATTAATTGGGCATGTAAACATGTGTGCATACTCCATAGTGCCTTGACACCCTCATGGTTGTACACACATGTATACATATTTTCGTTTAAACATAAATTCAAATAACATTTTTCAAATCCCATAGACATCCCAACTAACTTCTCCAATTAGTTTAAAGACAAGAAAAAGACCACTCAACTTGCTAGCCTTAAGCTCTGGTTTTCTTTTCGCACCTGTAACTAGTTTCACATGTTGAAATTCACAAGTAAAACAACACAACCAAAATAGAGAGCACATAACCAAAGTAACTGAAAAGTAGCCACCAAAAAATCGATTAAGTTTAAGTACAACAAGTTACAACCGTATCTCTTTACAAAGTTCAAAAGAAAACTAATACATTAATGAATTCATACCATTTTGTATCCCTCTTATTTAGTTTTTGTGAGTTCATTTGAATAAAAGTGTTACATTTCAATTAGTTTTATATTTTTGGGCTTCCAAGTAACAAAATGTGAAATTGTACCATTTATTCTCTTAATTAGATTTTGACATGAATTCAATTGGAGATGGAAGCTAACACCTTGAAGTTTTTGCAGATTAAATTTCGTTACATTTGAAGACTTCGAGGTGTTCATTTTGAATTTCAAAGTCAGTCCAAAACTGTTCCCAAAGAGAACTAAGTCAGCTATATTGTTTGGATTATAACTGTTTCATCTAACAATGGATTGGTGCATATAATATATGGTTGGAAAGAGGGCATCCATGGCTTTCCATTGATATATAGTTTTTAATTTTCTGGGTTGGTTAAGGCGTTCAAATTACGTTTAAGAAAAGATATTATAATTTATAGAAGGCTTTGAGAGAGTTTCTAGATGAATAAAGGTTTAGAAAATTTTTTTAGGTGATTAAGGGTTTAAAATTACAGACTAAAATAAAAAACATGAATAAAAAATGGTATTTCTGAAATTAAAAAAATATAAATAAAATTTTATGAAAATTAAAAACAAATAAAAAGGGTATAATTGGAATTCTAAAAAAGAAAGGTCAACTTTAGAGAGGTTGGCTAGGGGGTTTTGAAAAATGTTAAGTGTATAATTGGGGGTTTGGGAGAATTTAATTTTGGGTGAGAGTTATGAGAAAATCAATCTCTAACTAAAGAGTTTATAAATATTTACATAAAAAATTAATTCCCAATTTCCAATTTAAAGTTTTAAACTCCTGAGTAAAACTTGGGGTAGGGTGGTTACATCAAGTGCCATGTGGCACACCGCACACCACTCTCCCAACAATTTCCTCTGTCAGCCGCCCACTAGTCTTTTTATGTATTTTCTCTTCTTTCATTGTCACCCCAAAAAAATGATCACCCTTTAACTATCAATTGCAAATCTTCTCATATCTAGTTGAAACTTACGCCAATTTAGATTGCAACCCAACAATTTATACATTTTTTTTTTTCAATTAATGATCAATGGCATTTTATTTGTCATGTGCTATTTATTATGTATATTTTCCAACTTTTTATATTTGAGAAAATTGCCAAAATAGTCCACTTATTGGTTCATTTATCTTGGTTTGGTCCATTAATTATTTGCCATTTACCATTTTGATCTATTTCGTTAAAATTTCATAAATGGCCATTAAATAGAAGAAAAATTGTCAATTTCGTCATGGTCCACTAATTATTTGCCATTTACCATTTTGATTTATTTCGTTAAAATTTCATAAACGGCCATTAAATAGAAGAAACAATTGTCAATTTTGTCCCAGTTTTTCAGTTTTTTTCTTAATTTTGACATAACTTTTAACCTACCAAATCTCAACCAAATTAACCAATTTTATACTAATTTTGAAGCTATAAATATCCTCTTTATAATCTATAAAAATTACTCAAAACAAAGCAATAAAACTCTAGATAAATGATCATAAAATAGACTACCTGAAACTGAAAATTTTCCATTAAATTTCTAAATTTTTGAATTTTCTTCCAATTTCAATTTCCTTCCAAATCAACACCTTAAATCAATTTCTTTGGCTACTAGAAACATATTTAAAGACTTCCAATTTATCACCCAATCTCAAACCAATTTATATAGGAATCAAAATCTCACTTCAAAACCTCAAAACCAAAAAATTGATTTGAGTCACAAAGAAAAGAATTGAAGTAAAATTCAGATTGAGGTGTACTTATTAATTTTTTGGTTTTGGGGTTTTATGTGTTCTTAATTGAGATTTTGATTTCTAGGTTGGGTGATGGATTGGAAGACTTTAAACATGATTTTAGTAGTCTGAGAAATTTATTTGAGGTGTTGAATTCGAAGAAAATTGAAATTGGAAGAAAATTCAAAAATTTAGAAATTTTGTAGAAAAATTGCAGTTTAAATAGCCTACTTTATGATTATTTATTTAAAATTTTATAGCTTCGTTTTGAGTACTTTTTATATGGTTGTAAAGAGGATATTCATAACTTCAAAACTAGTGTAAGATTGGTTAATTTGGTTGAGATTTGAAAGGTTAAAAGTTGAGTTATTAAGAAGAAAAAACTGAAAACTAGGGACGAAATTGACAATTTTTTTCTTTATTCAACATATGTTTATAAAATTTTAACGGAATAGTCCAAAATGGCAAACAGTTCGTGGATCAAAATGACGACAAAAAAAAATCGTAGACCAATTCGAGATAAATGGAACAACACGTCGACTATCTTGGTAAATTTATCTTTAAAATTTAATTGATCCATTGGTTGGTGTATGAATTATAAATATATGAAAGTATTTGATCTTTATTAATTTTGTTTATAAATATTTTTAAGAAAATGTAATACTCTTTATAATGATTTACCAATAATAATTGTTATGTGGTAGCCAAACATGTATATAATAGTAAAAACGCTTTTATACATAATAGTAAAGCACTTTAGTAATTGGAATCTAAACAACTAATTGTTTTCTTGTAAAAGCGCTACTATTGATAGCGCTATTGACGAAAGCGCTACTATTGATAACCCTATTGACAAAAGCGCTAGTGGTCCCTATAGAAGCACTCCCAAGCAATCTTTTATTCTTTGCTTTCCTCCCACATGCGCACTACAAATTATCTTCCCACTACAAATCTACTACACATGCAGAAGGAAATTGAAATTGGAAGAAACTTCAAAAATTTAGAAATTTTATGGAAAAATTGCAGTTTCAAATAACCTACTTTGTGATTATTTATCTAGAATTTTATAACTTTGTTTTGACTACTTTTTATATGGTTGTAAAAGGATATTCATAACTTTAAAACTAGTATAAGATTGGTTAATTTGGTTGAGATTTGATAGGTTAAAAGTTGAGTTAAATTTAAGAAGAAAAAATTGAAAGATTGGGGACGAAATTGACAATTTTTTCCTTCATTTAACGTATGGTTATAAAATTTTAATGGAATGGTCCAAAATGGCAAACGACAGATCATTCGTGGATCAAAATGGTGAAAAAAAAATTCATAGACCAAACCGAGATAAATAAAAAAATAAGTGGACTGTTTTGGTAATTTTATCTTTATAATTTAATTGATGCATTGGTTGGTGTATGAATTATAAATATATGACAATGTTTGATTTGCATTAATTTTGTTTCTAAATATCTTTAAGAAAATGTAATGCTCTTTATAATAATATCAATAATAAAAGCACTTGTTCATGTGGTAGCCAAACATGTATACAATAGTAAAAACGCTTTTATATATGATAGTAAAGCATTTTAATAATTGGAATTCAAACAACAAATTGTTTTCTTGTAAAAGCGCTACTATTGATAGCGCTATTGACGAAAGCGCTAGCGGTCCCTATAGAAGCACTCCCAAGCAATCTTTTATTCTTTGCTTTCCTCCCACTACAAATCTACTACACATGCACACCACCCCACCTTATTTTCTTTTCTTATTCACACCACTCACACCACTCACACCATCTCACCAACATTCTTTCTACTGCATAAACTCACAGCCAAGTCCCTCACTTCCCATTTCCTATAAATAAGAAAGCATGCCACTGAGAGAGCTCCTCTCTCCCCTGCACACACACACACATATATATATATATTGATTTTTATTGTATTTGTTGTATTTTATTTATTAGCTTGTGTTTTCTATTTTAATGTTTTGTAATAAAATTTAATAACTAGGTTTTCAACATAATTAACCTATTAAAATTCCCTGGCCCAAAAAAGAAAAAAAGAAAAACCTATTAAAATTCATGTTTTTAAGTTAATATTATTCTTTATTGATTACTTCAAATGTCTAGTTTCATTCACCTGTGGTAATTAATTGATTCTCTATACTTGTTTTAATATCTGGCCAATATTAGAACATGCATGTTGATCATTTTGTTTTAAGTATACATAAACATCATATGATACTTGAACTGAATAGTGAATGAATGAGTAGATATTGAAGACAAACATCATAATAAATTAAATGTCTACTTAATTGGTTCTCTTTATTGTTCTTCGATCTTGTACTTAAGCAATCAGAATTGATGATTTAAATTAAACATCATGGGTAAATTGTGATTTATGAATACTTGATTAAAACTAAACACCTGTATGGATAATCATATTTCATAAAGAAAAAACTCAAGAAATTGAATTGATTAATATGGATTAATTGTAGCATTAAATATGCTTATGATTTTCAATGCTTGCGCATCATAAAGCCAGAAGTTCTGTTGTAGTGCATCTGGAAAAGGATATTCGGTTCACTCTCGAAATATCCGGGTTTGGTTCCCGGCATCAGAACTATTTTCATGCTTGCATAGGAAACCTAGCTAGTGGTGAATTTTTTTTAGCATTAGAGTGTACATTAAAATATTATTAGTCCTCGTGTGATCGACCTTGATCGTACATGTATATCTCTATTCTACAGTTGGTTCATGCACTTGCGAGTTTAAATTTATTTATTTATTTAGGTTGGTTTAACCATCATCATTCACTTTAGAACTCTTGGTCCTCAAACGTTTAGAAACTTTAGGTTTTAATTTGCTCATATAAAAGTCCTTTATATAGATCAAGGAACTTCGGGTACTTTTAGATTTTGTAGGAATAAGGAACTTCATGTCCTTAATTCATCCATATACAAATAATTAAATATGTATAATTCGATTATAAAAATGTATATGCATACAATGATTAGAAAAGTTAAATAACATGTTGTACTATGCTCAACTAACCTGGCCTTGCTTTTCTTCCCCTCGTGTTTTTTTTTGGTCTTTCCTCCTTTTTCTTTCTGGCCGACAACTTTCTTCATTCTTCTCTTGATTTTCTTCAAAACAATATTATAATATATCTTTAAAACAATATAATATCATATCAGATCGATCATATATAATATTATATAATAAGATATGATATAAAAGTATGAAAAGTAGTAAGGAAAACTTATTGAAAGCTAAGTCTGCCGAGGTCTGCTAAAGTAAGAAGTAGTTTATGCGTAGTATCGTTATCCAAAACTTAGAAAAAGAGAGAAATATCAGAGATAAGAGAGTAGAGAGATATATTGTTTCTGCAAACAATGAGCATATTTATAGGCAGAGGAAGTCACTGTGTATAGGTCTGTGCGTTTCCAAAACCACGTTCACAAATGGTTTTGGAAGTTACTGTGCAGTTTCAGTGTTAGTGAACAGACACACATGGACCACACAGTTTACAACAAGCCATACATTTTCTTTCAAAAAGTTAATAAAAGGAATTGAAAATTCTATTATTATTAAACTTCAGGACACTTCGTGAGAGGCATAAATAATTTTACAAAAATTTTACATATGAAAACCCACTTTCCACCAAAAAGTGCTACACCACCATGTTCATCAAAATTCCAATACACAATTTTTGCATGTTCTTCTTCTTTATTGAATCTAGAAAAAATAAAATAAAATAAAAAAAATAAACCAGCAAGCTTTTATCTTGGTAACTAATATTGCAGTCCAAATATGTTGAGAAAAACCATACAAAAGCAAAACAAAAACCCCTGGGTTTTGTTCGGTGAAATTTTAACAAAAAAATCGAAAAAACCCATAGGTTTTGTTTGGTGGAATTCTAACAAAGCAGAACCTTCCAAAATCCAAAACATAATATGAGCCCTAAGGCAAATAAGAAGATCTAAAAGCTTGGTGCGCGCACAGTTCTGGGTGGTTGTGATTGGGGACGGAGCTACTCAGGGACCAGGGGGACATGTCTCCCCTCTCACATTGTTTTAGATTAAAATATTATGTATTGAGTTATGATATTTTCCTTAAGTGCCCCCAACCAATTAAAATAGTCCATTAGTTTTCAATATTAGTCTCATGTGTTTTCCAATTGTAGAAGTATTTTTTGTCTCATGTCTCTCAATGGTTATGTGTTCTCTTT